>CADEHL010001164.1:0-272500 GCA_902827135.1 Harpagifer antarcticus | reverse complement strand
AATTATTTAGCAAATACAACAAAAAAAGGAATCTACCTCCCCTAGACATGTATTGTATTTCTATTTAAATGCGAAAATTAAACATAAAAATGTAATATCTATTAAAGCGTGAACGGTTTATTCGTAAGACAGAGAAAGACATTTTCTTTTGGATTTGTATCTGCTCCCGTGTAAGATGTGTGTGTGTATGTGTGTGTGTGTGTGTGGTTGTCTCACCTGGATCATGAAGTCGTTCTCCTCGTCCACCTCGCACACACACCTCACGACCTCACACTCCTCCGTCTCCATGGCAACCGGCCAAGAGGAATTGTCCTCCCCGCTCTCGGCCGTCAGCGTGGACCAGTCGCTGCCGTCGTCCGCTGAAAGAGAGGAGCAGGCGTTACAGATCCAAAACACACCGGCAGCTCACGTCCGTCCGTACACTCAGCGGCTGAATCCAGTGTCCACCTTGTATGTGTGTGTGTTCCTGTTCGGAGGAGAGCTTCACTGCGATCCGAGAGCGGTCCGAGTTCTCTTCGTCACTGCTGCCGTGTCCTGATGAGAAGGAAAATAACAATAAATCCTCAAATCAACGCATCGTCACTATTGTATTTCTCTCCATACTACTATGTCTGTCTCTGGGTTTTGTTTCTGTAAGGCGACCTTGGGTCCTCTGAAAGACACTATATAAATTGAAGTTATTATTATTATAATACACAGATTAATCAGCTGAGGTTTCTACTACTGTTTATGCCCATGTGTATGTACTGTATGTTTAGCCATATGTTTATACTACACATTAGTCAGCACTTTAAAGAGGCCCTATTTTGCTTTAAGGGGTTTATTGCTTCTGTTGCACTTTGTGGTTAGATGCTTACTGCGTTTCGATGTCTCAGTACTACTGTGCCATAACAATCAAGCTGATCATCTTATCAAACCTAATTTAAACGCTTATGAACACAGTCAGGAGATGCAGGAAAACCCTGAGTACCGCCTCAACATGTTTACATTCCATTCACACTGTCCCGAAATTGACACCAGATGGACACACGAATATGGAATTGTGAATTTCGCACGAAGATGGCCCCGAACCCCACACGAGTTACATTTAAGACATACAACTGCAACGAAAGTAACAAAAACAATTATGTTAAAGTACTATGATACTGTACTGATATGTTCAGACTTTGTTCTTTACTTTCTCCGTCTTTATATGTAGAAGATATTACGTTTTCTCCATCATGTTGTTTCCATAGCAACAACAACTTCCTGTCAACTCTCCTTCAAAATAAAAGCATCTAAATAAAACAGGAAATTAACCTAAATTACATTTAAGACATACAACTGCAACGGAAGTTACAAAAACAATATAATATCCTTTTCAGTTTCACAGAACACAAATTGGGTTATTTACATAATATGTTTACATGATTTTGTTGTGCAATAAAACAACACGATAAAGGAAATGTTCAAATTCGGCTCTGATCGTAGCAACATCGGGCCGTTCGTGAGGGCATCTTAAGCCTTCGTATGACCGCCGGTGGAGTTTCTCAGGCTCCGGCAGCAACTTAGTGAGCGGGGGCAAAATCTTTGGCATGCCAAACAATTGCCGAAAGACTTTACGAAGGTTCATTTTCGTGTTGAATTAGTGTGTCCATTTTGCCCTTCGTAAGGCCATCGTGAGGGCATCTTGTCAAGTTGTGTCATCTTCGTCTGATCTTCGGTGCCATTAGGCATTTTTCGCCCCGATTTGTTGGCATGCCAAAGATTTTGCCCCCGCTCACGAAGTTGCTGCCGGAGCCTGAGAAACTCCACCGGCGGTCATACGATGGCTTAAGATGCCCTCACGAACGGCCCGATGTTGCTACGATCACAGAATTTGAACATTTCCTTTATCGTGTGTCCATCTGGTGTCAATTTCGGGACAGTGTGACGCGGGCTTTAGATACATTTAAAAATGCAGGAGGCCTGCCGGACAGCACTTTTGTCTTCCTGGTGTTTTATTTATTGTTGTTCTTGTTAGGGAAATATTTTAATCATGTCTGTCTCCTTATATGGAATTAGGAACTTATCTGCAGAACTTCTTCTCTGGTTAAGAGTGTTGTTCCCTCAATCTGTGAAATATCATCATGTCATTCTCAGGGTCAACTCAGAGGTCAGACGCCTGGCTTTCTGGAGAAAGGGGGGCCATCCGGTGCCTCTGAGTTTCTGTGCAGTGTGTACATCTGTTATAGTTAGCAGAGACAGGCGCATAAATCTCAGATCCGCTTGTTTCAATATATATATTGGGTGAAATATTCTGTGAACTTCAGAGAGTCCGCTCGGTGGAAGACGGTTAACGTGTATGAAACTGAGTGTACCCTCTCCGGCCGTTACTTCAATAAATCTCCGTGTTTGATGAAAGATTCTCCGTCTCCAATTCTTCAACATTGGCTCTGCATTGAATCCCAGAAGATTATTCTTCACAGTTCTTGTGTAGCAAAACGGACAACTTCATTTCATAGTGCAATCCTCTGTTGCACAATGAAGCCCTTGGAAATGTGTACTCTGTATCTGGGTCATAACTCACTCAAATTTGTGTTTTGGATTGAATTCAAAGACCAAACACCCAAAAAAACATTATGTTATTCAGAAAAAACACATTTCCAATGAGACGTAGAATTGAGGACATTTTCTGAAGACTAAGAAGACATTTGAAGCTTATCGGTGATCGATGAGGTAACAGATACTCTGGTGCTGCACTACTGTTAGTAAAGTCGTATCTTTATCTCTGTGTTTCCGGTACGTTGTGGTTTGCTCTTGTAATCGTCTTAAACACAGTCCAATAAAGCGAGTCATGCATCGGGTCTGTTCACTGACTCACCTGGCTGACTTTTCTTCTTCTTCTTCTTCTTTTTCTTCTTCTTTAGTTTGACCCGAAGGAAGTTCTTCCTCTCCTTCCTCTCCTGTTCTACCGATTTCTCCCCCTCTTCTTCACGCTTCACTTCTGCTTAGAGACGGGTGAGAAAGAAAAGTCATTTTGCTGAGTTGTGAAAGCTGAATCTGTTTTAATTAGGGCCCGAGCACTGAGAGAGTCGGAGCTTTTGAAGTTGCTAGCATTATTCTTTTTATCCCAAATTAATTGTGTTTTTGAGGACTTGAGCATTCCTTAAAGCTGGAGATGTTTTGCCCACATATCAGGACTTGGCAAAATGTCATCAGCTCTGTAGCGCCCACTACACATGTACTAAAGAGCAGCCCCTCGTTGTGCTTCATCTACTAGTCTTATATTGGAGGTATGTGTGGCATGGTGAGAGGCACATCCTAAACCCAACAGGAAGATGGCCATTTTTTATTTTATGTGCGACTTTTGGCCAGTTGTTGCACTTTTTTTGAATGGACTAATCCTACAGTTGTGATCAGTAGCAGCATCAAAAGTGATAATAATCTTTGTGTTAAGTGAAACGTCCTGGCTGTAACAAGGCGGCCTTTTTAAGACACTCGCCATGACACTGAAATATATTGTATTGCATAAAATCTCCAACCATTATGTACATTTTCAGAGATATGGCTTCTAGACATTAGGGATGCCAGCGATTATTCGATTATTCGTTACAGTCTCCATAATGCTAATGCTAATAATAGTAATAGTATTAATAATTGTAAATGGCCATTGGTCACACCACCAGTTTGTTCTACTGTAAACTTGGAGGAAGCCTGCGTGCAGAGCAGCTGCTGCTGCAGCACGCTACACACCGACCCCGCCCCCCCCTCCTTTCCCTCACACGTGCGACTAAAGATGAGCAAAGCGGCAGGTAAAAAGAGTTCCTCGTGGAACTACTTTGAACTTACAAGTCCAAAGGAAGTGAAATGCAAGCTCTGCGAAAAGACGTTGGTATATCATAGCTCAACCTCAACAATGCGTTCGCATTTGAGTGCGAAGCCAAAGAGGTTACAGAGAAAGACGCAGCACAGCCGCCCATTACCAACTTTCCTTCGAGGCCACGTCGTTGTGATGACATGCGTGCAGGTGAAATAACTGCACTAATCACCAATATGCTCGTGAAGGACATGTATTTCAATGCTGCTATTATCAATACAGGCTACATGATGGTGGTTTATTTTTTGTTATTTTCTAAAGTGCCTGTCATTGCCTTTATTTGAAGATGCGCGCACAATGTATTTATTGCAATGCTATTAATAATACAGGCTACAGCCTGTATTATTAATAGCAATAATGGCAGCATTGCAATAAATACATTGTGCGCGCATCGCGCATCTCCAAATAAAGGTGATGGCAGGCACTTTAGAAAATAACAACAAATAAACCAACATCATGTAGATGTAGGTTTTTGTGTCGTTTATGTTGTTTGTACTGTTAAACATGTTCCAGTAAAAAAAAAAAACGGAATTCCTTTTGTCTGAGCTTATTTTTTTCTTCTGCGGAGGGGGGGGGGGGGGTGTCGGTCGAATAATCGATTATTATTCGCCAGGGCTGCCGAATAATCGATTTTGATCATGGTCAGTTTCTGGCAACCCTACTAGACATGGCAGAACTGGTGTTAGGCCGGATGTGCCCCCCCCCCCCCCCCTCTGTAACTTTGGACCAGGGATGAAAACTGACACTCAAATCACATTGTTGTTACCTCCTGTTTGAACAATCAACAGCAATTTACTCTGAGAATCACAAGTGCTTAAGATACTTAAAGTACATTTAACTGATAATACTTCTGTACTTATATCATTCTGAAATTGGTCATTGTGCAGAATGAGTACTTTTTCTGAGTATGTATTGATACTTGTACTTCTACTAAAGTATGTTTTTAAATCAGTACCTTTACTTGTAGTGGAGTATTTTAAAACCATAATATTTGTACTTGTACTTAAGTAAAGGATCTGAGTACGTCTTCCAACGCTGCCAAAACGTAAGCCATACACATTTACTGAGTCAAACTGATCTAAAAAGAAATGCTAGTGGATAAAAAACACACTTTTAAAATACCACATTTTAACCTTGCATTAAAAGGCTTTGTTGTTCCTACCCGTTGTTGTTGTTGTGCTGGGCTCTCTGTCGTCACGGTGACAGATGCTCTGCTGGTCCTCACTCTTCCTCTCCGACAGGAAGTCTCTCCCCTGAGAAGACGACCGCTTCCTCCTGAAACAACAGCAGTGAGTGTTAGACACATCTGTCTTCATATGACCCTCTTTCCACCATTACGGTTTTATTTGGTGTATTTCTGCTTCGGTACAGCACGAGACAAAACATCGTTATGACATCATCACGGGGCCAAAATCTGATCATTTTCAGACAGGATTTTATAGAAATGGATCAGGACAAAAAGAGAGAGAATCTTTGTTCCTGAAACTTTCAGAGTCTCTTTCCACAGAGGGGACACATGTTGATGTAGAAGAGACATGAAGAAGAGGGGACACATTTTGATGTAGAAGAGACTTGAAGAAGAGGGGACACATGTTGATGTAGAAGAGACATGAAGAAGAGGGGACACATGTTGATGTAGAAGAGACATGAAGAAGAGGGGACACATGTTGATGTAGAAGAGACATGAAGAAGAGGGGACACATGTTGATGTAGAAGAGACATGAAGAAGAGGGGACACATGTTGATGTAGAAGAGACATGAAGAAGAGGGGACACATGTTGATGTTGAAGAGACATGAAGAAGAGGGGACACATGTTGATGTAGAAGAGACATGAAGAAGAGGGGACACATGTTGATGTAGAAGAGACATGAAGAAGAGGGGACACATGTTGATGTTGAAGAGACATGAAGAAGAGGGGACACATGTTGATGTAGAAGAGACATGAAGAAGAGGGGACACATGTTGATGTAGAAGAGACATGAAGAAGAGGGGACACATGTTGATGTAGAAGAGACATGGAGAAGTGGATTTTGAATAATCAATGATGTTTTGCACACATGTCAGGACTGGGCAAAATGTCATCAGCTCTATAGCGCCCACTACACATGTACTAAAAAGCAGCCCCTCGTTGTGCTTCATCTACTATGAATATCGTAAACCCAACCAGAAGATGGCAAAAAGGGGCGAAGGGGCTGCTGCCCTGGGATTTGAACCTGCGACTCACCTCGGGGGCTCCAGCTGTTCGTCCAGATGCTGGTCGGAGTGATAATACTTGATGTGGTAGTGCAGCAGACTGGCCTTCCTGAAGGACTTCATGCAGCCGGCCGACGGACACTTGAAGGGGTTGTGGTCCAGTTCAATGGAGAGGATGGGAGGGGGCTGGTTCTTTATCACCCTGTACACTGAGAGAGAGGAGATGGGAGGAGAGAGGAGAGGAAGAAGAGAGCGTTTGTTAAAAACAAACATGTAAGTATAAAATGCAAAGTAAGGTTTCATCAAAGACGTTTAAGATGCCGCACGACAGTCAATTTCCTTAAAATGGGAGACATGGGTTTCTCCCATGGATGAATAATAAGGACTGGATACAGCGTGGGAGGTGGGGCCTCATTCATTCCTATGAGAGTTGCTCATTAGCGCATGATGATAAAATGGCCCAACTTTTGAGAGAGTGAAACGTCACAGATTACCCAGCATGCCTGAGAAGTACCCGTATGTGCGCTCATAGCGCATGCGCAACTTTAACCAAAATGCTCGTTCACATCAAGCACGTCAATCTGCGTACACGTAACAGCACCGCACGTTCATGACAGCATGGTAATGATTTGTTATTATGATGGATTTGATATTAACGAGGCGGCAGTTAGCAGCTAGCGGCTAGCTAGTAATTATGCTAATGTGCACATCAATCGTTATGTACTTATATTACGCTGTAACAGGATCTAGTGATATCCAACAGAGCTTCATTTAGCATGAAAGAATGATTGCACTGTATATATATATATATATATATATATATATATATATATATATATATACAGTGCAATAAGCTTCTTAGTGCAATAATAAGCTACAGGGACGTTAATCTAACGTCGGTAATATTAACTTTATTTAATACAACATTTACGGTACAAGATTTAATCATACTGCCCATGTAGTATAATAATGAATTACAGCAAACATGTGCAATATATCCAGTATTACAGCTCCGTGGCAGTAAGACGATATGGGTCCATTGTTATTGTGCATCCATGGGTAAAGATAAACGCAACTCACATTGGTTTCTCAAACAGCATCTCTGTAAACTACGTGTATTCACTGAATTTCACTCTCTGCCTTTAGCGGCTCATTGTAGCTCCAGCCCCCACCCTCCCTGTGGGCATAGTGTGCTCTGATTGGTCGGGACCATGCTGAACACGTAACATGAACGTGCCGGGCGGCGCGGTCCCGTGGGTTAGATGCGCGTTCATAATGCCGAGGGAAATAACTCTCAGAATAACGTTATTAGCACATTTTTACAACTTGAGGAACGAATGTTTTTAATAAGGGCTATACAAGTGTTCATACTGGGTAGTTTATTTAGTTTAAAAAAAATTATCCAACGAGTTACAGACCACTCTTTCCCAATGTAAGTCAATGGGAAAAAGTGTTTCCGGGCCTGGCAACCAAACGGAAGTGTAGTACCGCCGTTTGGCCAGCACGAATATTTTCATCAGAGTCCGGCGCACTTCCTGGGGGCTTGGTTTCTCCATGGCAGCGCTCTTTAATGGCGCATTTCCACTGCAGCGCGTAGCGCGATTTAAGCGTGCCGTGCCAAACCCGGCCCGGCTCTCCAAAATCCAGGTTCTTTCCGGGCCAACAACCGGGCTGAGTATGCTAAACTAGAGAGAGAATCGCTGGCAACTACAACAAAATGAACATATTTGACCGTGATTTAATTGTAATTAATTAATTGTTTCAAAATGATGCCGAAGTAACAACATACTGGTACCGGTTAGTAAAAACCATGAATTAATGCTTTGACAAGTCTGCAGACAGAAACACCCTTTAAAATGTGTGTTTTCTGAATGGAGCTGGGCTAAGCTAACGTTATATATGCTCCGACCGTCCACACTCACAACAACGGCCTGCAGACATAAATAAACCAGCGACTGTATTCGCCATGACACAGGCAGTCTGTGGTTTGTACTTGTTTAACTTTTGTCTAGTTTCTGAACAGATATGAGGAGCTGTGAGCTCTGAGTGCTAAGAGCTAACAGCTGTGTTGTTTTTCTGTGGTTCGCATTGAAGATGACGTCACGGCTCCGCCAACACTGCGTAACTATAGTAACTACCCCAGCTACTAAACTGTAATGGAAACGCAGCATAAAGTGATCCTGGCCTAAGGAGGCCTAACTATACCGTACTAAGCCGTGCGAGGCCCTGCAGTGGAAATGCGCCATAAGAGACTCGACTGTAGGTCTGAGTGTATTAATCCAATGAGAGAAGTAAATGAAACGCATATAATGACCGATGACGCTGTCTTTACTTATAGAACATCTTTGGTTTAATAGATTTACTTGTTTGGTACACACCAATTCACAGGGTGTTATTTTGAGTGATGAGTGCTAATTCTCTCACAGTTTCCAGGGAGACAGTGTGTGCGAATAAGAGAGTATGTTGATTGAGTGGAGGCGCTAGATTTGAACAAATGAAGTCAAGGTAAGAAAATATAAATAAACTGAGCACAAGAAACATTACCCAAGATATTTTCTACCACTGACAGAAAGGTAATCCCAGTGGCCTCAATATCATTTTGAAACATGTATTATGTTTTTGAACTTGGACCATGCACGAAAACAATATTATTAATAGTTATAAAGCCAGATTTTAGCTTATAGCTCATTTCCATCTGCTGTTCCAGTGGAGACACATAAACGTCAAACCCTTAATACGTTACATATTCTCTATCACACACGTATGCAGAACCAGAACACAGATCTCTAACACACATTTTTCAATTCACTCACCGTATTGTATTAACTTTAAACTTAAATTGTGTACATGTAGTGTTTATGTGGTAGGGCTGCTCAATTAATCGTATTTTAATCGCAATTACGATTTTGGCTTGCAACGATTATGAAAAGAACATAATCGAAATAAAACGATTATTTATTTTATTTTATTTTTAATTATTTTTGTTTTGGTTTTTCAGTTGAATTATACTTAAAGTTCAGGGTAATCAACTGTTAAAAACATGCTGTTCAAATTGTTTTTTTTCAATAAATGGAAGTTTTCAAAGTAAATGGATAATGGTTTTTAATAATCGTGATATCAATGATTGACCCAAATAATCGAGATTATGATTTTTGCCATAATCGAGCAGCCCTACTATGTGGCGCATAATAGTTTGTCTATTGACTTACGTGGCTCTCTGCTGAATCTGTGAGTGGTGGGCAGGTGGGACTGACGCTCCAACAGGATGTCTGCAAAGAAAAGACAATCGAACAATCAAAGAGATCGCTATATATGAGAGCTGAAGAAATATACATCGGTTATATAGCAGACAAAATGGGGCATTAGCATCATAATGGCAGCACAAACCAGCTGCGTTAAAGTCTGTTTTCGACAACAAAGTTAACATCGTACGCATCAAATCACGTATCAATTGTGTTGCTTCTAAAATCTGCTTCCCTCTGACTTCAAACACAACTCTAACATCTGAGTTCTCTTCAGGCCAATGGAGGAAACTCTCTGATGTTTACCTCTGTCGCAGGGGGCGGAGTCAGAGGGAGCAGGGGGGGGCGGGGTCAGCTGTGATTGGCTGACTCTGAGCTCCACTGCTTCTACCTGGAAGAGAATTAGTTCATTAGTTTTAGTTAGAGTGTCAGAAACTTGGATTAGAGTCATCATCCATAAAAAAAAGTTACAGACTTATTCAAATAAAAAATGAAAGCTTGTATATCTTTTTATTTTTAACTTACCTTCATCTGTTTTGTTCTTTGCTGGTGGATGGGAGGATGAAGGTTCTGCCTTCCTCTCCTCCTCTTCATCTCCTTCTTTCGTTTCTGAGGTCGTCTCCTCCTTCGTCTCCTCTTTCCTCTCCTCCTTACTCTCCTCCATTTCTTCCTCCTCCTCCTTCCTCTCTTCCCCCTCCTCCTCGCTCTCACCTTCCTCCCATCCCTCGCTTCCCACCGCACTCTTCTTAGGTCTTGACTTCTGTGCCACACACACACACACACACACACACACACACACACACACACACACACACACACACACACACACACACACACACACACACACACACACACACACACACACACACACACACACACACACACACACACACACACACACACACACACACACACACACACACACACCACACACACACACACACACACACACACACACACACACACACACACACACACACACACACACACACACACACACACACACACACACACACACACACACACACACACACACACACACACACACACACACCACACACACACACACACACACACACACACACACACACACACACGTTATAATCAGGGGAGTTTTGAATTGGAGCAGACAGTCAGATGCGGACCAATAGGAGTGAAGCATTACTTACTTCCTTAAAGGGTTTGATCTTAGTGGGCTTCACAGTCAGAACCACGCCGTCATAGAAACGCACTTTGTAGGAGTCTGAAAACACACACACACACACACGACTAAATATAACTCCAGGTTGAAACTTGAAGTAAACGTTTGGGCGAATGTAAGAACTCAACAAATTGGTGGATCATATTTAATTATTTACGTCCAGTTTATATTATGACCCACTCCGCTGGAAAGCTTTTTTACTTCCCTTTGAACATGTAATCTCTCATTTGTGTGATGAGAATCGCAGCTGATAGTGTGGGAGGGTCAAAAGTAAAATGTGCCATTATCTCAACAGAACAACCAACTCACTGTCGACCTCCCCCTCCGTGTTTTTAAACAATAGAGTTGTTACTTCACTTTCAGTGGTTTTACTAATTGATTATTTAATAACATCAGGTGTGAAGCTGAAGTAGAAACTCACCGTCTTTGTTCACTCTGAGGATTTTTGCCGGGTAGAAACGACAGTCTGTCCAACAAGCCAAAACCTTCATGCCCGAAACAAACGTCTGAAACAGAAAGAAAAATGAGAGGAAGAAAGACTGACACCAAATATACACGAGTCAATGAAAACCAGACATTCATTTCAGTTCGGAAACAAAGTGGATTCAAGAGAACACCACAATCAGGACTCCTAGAACAAAGACTGATGAAACCTACAGATGTTCTATAGGCATATCTGTGTGTGTGTGTGTGAGTGTGTGTGTGTGTGTGTTGTGTGTGTTTAAGTTATGAACAGGGCAAGAAGCAAAGTTCTACCAGAAGACTCATCCAAGTAGTTGCTTCTTAGTTCAGTAGAGCATAGGAGAAAACTCGATGTTAGTATAATGGATTACTTTAAAGAACACGTGTTATTTCAGAGGTCAGTGTCAAACTGTGGAATTGTTTGGGGTGGGGAGCAAGACAAAGGGAGAGAGAAAGAAGAAGGAGACAATGCGACAGGCGCGTGGCACACCGACAAAGAAAAAAAGAACAGAACGAGGAGAAGGGGAGGGGGGAAAAGAGGGACGGGGGGAGCGAAGCAGGACCAAACACACATCACACAACACACACACACAACACACACACACACACACACACACACACACACACACACACACACACACACACACACACACACACACACACACACACACACACACACACACACACACACACACACACACACACACACACACACACACACACACACACACACACACACACACACACCACACACACACACACACACACACACACACACACACACACACACACACACACACACACCACACACACACACACACACACACACACACACACACACACACACACACACACACACACACACACACACACACACACACACACACACACACACACACACACACACACTCTCACCGGCTGAGTGCATGGTGGGTTCAGGCCCTGCCTCCTCAGGCTGACTCTCTCCAGCGGCCTCAGGTACGGAGAGTTCCAGTGAAACCATTCGTTGTGTCTCCGGCTCCACTTGCGGAAGTGGACCTGGATCCGCTCTTTCTCAAAGTCGATTTCCTCAATCGTGGCAGCGTACCTGACAGTGGGACAACAGGATGAATGATCAGAATTAAAAGAAAATGATGCTTTCACTGTCTGAAGTCTGAATACTACAGATTTTCCTTGAGTCTGAATGTGTGTGTGTGTGTGTGTGTGTGTGTGTGTGTGTGTGTGTGTGTGTGTGTGTGTGTGTGTGTGTGGTGTGTGTGTGTGTGTGTGTGTGTGTGTGTGTGTGTGTGTGTGTGTGTGTGTGTGTGTGTGTGTGTGTGTGTTAGTGTGAGTATAGGGTCCTCACAGTGGCGAGCCGTCAGGGCCTAAGATATTCTAAAAAATAATATTTGAAAACATAAAAAAAATATTATTTTTCATATCTTTTTTGTTGTTACATTTTTCATTAGTTTTACCAAAATAACTTGATTTAATTGTATTTAAAATTAATTAATTAAAAACATTTCCAAATAAATAAATCCTTCGAATCTGCCTGTTCAGTTTCTGTTGGAATGTGAAGGGTTAAATGTCGTCTCTGCGAGTTATGTGAAGACGGGAGAGCTTGTTGGTCCCTCTCTACATTCACAGAGGGCCAGCTATAGTAACTCAACGAGAGAGTAATGTCAAATGACAGTACAATTGACCAATCATATCTTCCCTCTAAATGGGCGGGCTTTATTTTCGCTGACTTTATGACAAGTTCCGCCCGCTGTGAGGTCTATGCAAGAGGTGCAGTGACGCGTCCTAAAACCCGGAAGTAAGCTGCGCTCGGATTCCCTCGACAAAAGAGCAATGGGATTTCTCCATAGGGTTTTGGAAAATAGCTGGAAATAAGTTCAGTGGAAAACGAACCTGTTAGATAAATGCACGTTTTGTTCAGCTGAATACTACTTTTATTATTTTCTAATCATAAATCGAATCGATAGATTTATGTTCGATAGATTTATGATTAGCATAAATTCGTTCATGATGGCTCACTTCAGTGATAGTGATGACATCGGTCAGAGGGCCTAGGTATAAAAGTCACGGCTCGCCACTGGGGCCTCACCATTTCTTGTGGCGGTCCCGAGCTTCTAGCTGAGCTCCGACCTCAAAGGTGATTCCCGACCTGTCCGGGGGAGTCTTCATCTGAAAGAAACAGAAAAAAATACTATTTGAAATAGATCAATAATCAATCATTTAAGATGTACACTTTCTGCTTTATTGCAGTAACATGTCAAAGTAATTTCCCAAAATATAAATACACTATAGAATTTGTTCTACAGGTATTGGAGAGTCATATTACAAGCTGTGTCTGTTTGTTTGAGCCTGATGTTTTAAAGCTTGTGTGTCTGGTTTTGTGTAATGGATTAGCATGAACAGTCGTGCTAATGCTCATTGTGCATTTCGGTAAGACCTTTGTCATCAACATGAAGCTGTCAAAGAACACATTAAGCTATGTCAGCAGAGCAGAGAACATGTTTACTTTGCAATGTTTTTTTAGTTGCTTTAAATACCCTCATGTGCAGAATAGAGAGCAGCATTTGGCACGCTGACTTCAACACATTTCAACATAGTCTGAACAAGTCAAAGCCTGTGCAAATCAACCATTGTTTAATCTCACAAGGGACCAAGTGTGCATTGTTGGAGAACTTCCACATGCAGTTAAATTAATTGAAACCTATGTTTTGAGATATTAACATTTAAATTATCAAGTTTTACATCTTAATTTTGATTGACCCATATTTTCATTCACATTCAATTTTAATCTCATTATACGTTTGGCAAATAATGATGCATCTTTAAACTTGATGTGCACAACAATGGCTGTCACTTATTAAATCCTATACAGTCTATGGTGGTAAAAACACCACTGTCTCCACTTATTGGTTCCCCCTGACTTGCATTCAAACATTTGGGATAGAGACACAAAAAACAGCGCTTGGACTTGTACAACTTAGAGATATTAAATACAAATAAGAACAATAAAATCGGTTCAGTATTTTAAAGGCTACGTCGACTATACGACGCTTGCGTGATGACACAACGTAACACAAAACGGTTGAAGCTAAACTTTTTGGTTAAGTTTATCATTGATTGCCATACAAGTAAACCGATAACGATAAAGATAAGATATGCAAATAAAAAAGTCAAAAGTCATGCAGCAAGTAATGAATGAAAGAAAATATTGTATTTTTGACATTTCTCTTTTTTTCTGTTAGCTTTCTCTATGAAGAAACCTGATTGGCTCACAGGCCACCGAGGACGCATATTCTGAATTCCTATTGGTCGTCCGCGCTGTCAGTCAGAAAAAAGAGAAACAGTTCCGCCCCTCACTCAGATATTTGACAGTAGCTAACATGCTAATGCTAAGCTGTGTTAGCTCCAGCAAGAGCAGCTAAAAAACACACAATACGATACGCAAAATAGCTTCAAAATATCACGTGTGCTAACTAAGCCTGCATCGGAAAGGAGACCACGATATGTTTGACATTGTTCATTCATCGTTCCCAGTTAAACAGAGCAGTTCTCCTCTCCATTGACTCTGAATAGATCAGCTAACAGCTAACCGTTAGCCTCTGCTGAGGTTAAGTAGCTCAGTGTTAAATGTCAGTGACAGCAGCGAGGTCAGAGTCCTCCAACGAGCTGACACCTTTAATAAACTGTCCCCGCTGTTCACATGTCATTATTATCACTATAATGTGTAAATAGGAAACACAAAGCTTGTTTACCTCTCGCGCTACTTGTGCACTGCACTCTCTTCATCACACTGTGATGACCGCACGGCGCATGCGCGAATGGAGACTTTCAGTAAAGGATTTTAAGGAGAGACAAAAAAACTCCACCCTGTCCAGACATGTCCAGAAGACAGTCTGCATACTGTTTCAAGCATACGAACACAATACAATCACATGTTTCTGTTGTATTTCAAAAGGTTATGCTGATTCTGATAATTTATTTTTATTTTGAATGATACTTTTTTACCATTTCAAATATTGTATTTGTCCATTATTTTATTTATTTAAAGATAAATAAACAAGGAGGCCTGTTAAAGAATCAATGGTAGTCATTTCATTTAGGGAAATGTGGTACATTTATTTTTAAGCGTTTCATTTTTAATGATTATTCATTTACATGTTGTTTTTACTGAATTTTATTGAAATGAGAAAATAAAATATATATGAATGCATTTTTCTGATAAAAATATTATGCGTCTGCAATTAAATTAGACTGCAATTTATGATCCTGCTGCATTTGACTATGTCAATGTGGTCAAAAGGTATCAATGAAACTCATAACAATGGATTTTATGGTAGGTATGAAGGGTCAAAGATTCTAACTAATACCCAAATCACATCTAAATAAATGTTGCAATACTAACTTAAATGTTTTATTTTCTCTTTCTATGTTAATTGTGATGTAAGAGGTAAAATCATGTCATGTGAAAAGCTACTGGGCAATGAACCTGATTCTGATTCGCCCTGACTGTAACGTGGGTACAAACCGTAAAACAAATATATATTTAGTAACAAAGTACAGCTGGAGTTATTTTCTGCTTCTGAACTTTATTTTCTGAAAAGTAGATGGATCCCCTTTATGTTAAGATAACATGTTATGCAGGTTCATTTTCACAACATTTGTAAGCAGTTTGTAAAGATTAACAACACAGGAAAAATAAGTAAGAATAGGCATGTGTGAAGGAGGATTTCTAAACTATTTTCTGTATGGAAAGTTTGTTCATATAGAACTTTAAAAGACGCCTGGCTCAGTAAAGCAGGTGAGGCGCCAGTCGAGGGTCTCGCTTCAGCCTCTGATCCAGAGCTTTGTACTTGTGAGGAGCTGCTTCCTTGTGCCTGAAAGAAGCACACGCACATAATAAGTCAAACACTGTAGTAGCAGCTGGCCGAAAAATAATTTTGCATCATTAAAGGATTCTAAATGGACAAAATGTTAATAAATCTTCTTTGGCTAATCTGAAAAAAATGTCTGATAATGTAAAAAAAAATGGGGTAACAATTATGAAAATGGGGGAAAACGTCAGAAAATGTCCTTTTAGTGTGTGTGTGTGTGTGTGTGTGTGTGTGTGTGTGTGTGTGTGTGTGTGTGTGTGTGTGTGTGTGTGTCTGTGTGTGTGTGTGTGTGTGTGTGTGTGTGTGTGTGTGTGTGTGTGTGTGTGTGTGTGTGTGTGTGTGTGTGTGTACAAGTACATTTTCAGGCGTTTCTTGGCGACGTTTATTCGTAGTATTTTCTCGGTACAGTAGGTCTGGTAATCCTTCTCCTGGTCCTTGGTCATGTGGAGCTGGTTCTTCTGGAACGAGCGCTGCTTCCTCTGCAGCTCCTGGGTCTCCTAAACACAGATGTTTGAGAACACGTAATAAAGAAACATTTCAATCTTAAAGGTTTCTGTGGCCTGCATTGGATTGATTGTGTTTTGGGGGATTTTCCCTTCCCTGTAGTGTGTTGTATAAGTTTTTGTGAATGGTCTGAAAAGGCTCAAATCCCTGTGTCCCCTCCCCCAGTTTCTCTCCCACACACCCCCCCCCCCCCCCCTGCCTGAAACACCTCCATTGAACTCCTCTGTTACTCCCGTGACAAAGTGACGTGCTTCTATTGGGTAGCGCTCCAACACATTGTACGTGATAGAGATGTCCCGCCCCTCAGCCTAAGTGGTTGATCAATCACAACAGAGCCGGCCAGCTAACCAATCACAGCAGACTGGGCTCTGGTTTCAGACACAGGGTGAAAAGAGGAAAATAAAGACATTTTTGAACATTAAAGAATGGAGACATGTCCCAGTCGAGACACTACATACAAATATGAACCTGAAAATGAGCAGAACAGGTCTTTTTTTAATAATCTTCCCCCGTCAGGATCCCAAAAGTAGAGCCACTGTTACTTTGAATAAAAGGAACAACATTTTTGGACTTTCTTGGAATCTTTGTGCAAGTGCACAACATATCTAACATACTGTGTGTCTAGTCGCTTTTAGAAATGTCAGACCTAATAGTTCCTGCAGTGAAAAGGGGATTTAATATATGAGTAGAGCCGTGCCCTAACCTTCTCATAGCGTTCCTGAATGAGGTTGGCTTGCTCCACCAGTCTCTGTTTGAAGGCGGATAAACAGTCTTGGAGGATCTGCTTGGCGTCTCCGGCGCTCAGAGTCTCCGTGTCGTTCAGCCGGAGGAGGAGAGGAGCCAGGACATCCTTCTCCTTCTCCTTAATCCACCGCCGCTCCTCCGCATCCAGACGCTCCTGCAACGGCAGAGAAAACAACCCAAGACGTCACCGACAAAACATTTCTGAAGATCTGTTTGATGTATTGAATGCTGTTTTCTGTCTGTTGAAACCCAAATGAAATGTTAAAGTGGATTTAAAGTGTGTTTTATATATCAAGTGTTCTTTTTCGCAGTGCTATGGCAGCATGTTGTTGCAGCTCCCGGTGGTTTTATTGTCTTTCTACCACTTAATTTTCTTATTTGCACGAATTTTCTTTTGACTATTTCCTCTTTTTCTATTGGTAATGTGTAAAAATATATTAACTGTTGTTTATTTTCTGTAAATTCATGTGCAATTTATTTTTTAAGTGCTGATATATAACAATAAAGTAATACATTTACTGTATAAATCTATACCTAATTTATTATAATTAGATATGGTATATAGCTTAGATGAGGTAGTTAGGTCTCACATATTTGTACCACAGTGTAACAAGTACAAGTCCTGAAAACGGTACTTAAGGTAGTTACCTTGAATCATTTGAACTGAAGTAAATGTCATGTTTGCAGTTTTACAAACTGGGTGTCTGTGTCGACATTCCCAGTAACGATCACAAGCAGTAATCTCTGGGAGGTGAAATCCCAAAACACCTGAACGTTACCGCCATAGAAAACCAAACAAAGGTCTTGAAGACTGTAAAAGTTCAAATGTACATGCATCAAAATATACAGTACCCATTTTTCTGAATTTCACATTTAAAAAACATGTATATATAACGTCAATTATTGAACTATATAAAATTATAATTATTAACGCATCACTGCGTAACAGCGGGTGACGGTGGAGTTAAAGGACGACTTTATATAAATTATAATTGATCAGTCCATTTATATTTTGTATTGATCTCTACATTTAAAAGTAGTTTAAATTAAAATGTTGTCGGAGAAATGTTTACCGCTGAGATGTGGCGGAAAAGTGTTTAAAATATTTTCTTAAGTAGGGAAAATTGTAATAGGAATAGGAAACAGTTGCTGTCAGATGGGAACCTGACAACCAAATGATCTGAGTTTCAGTGTGTGTGTGTGTGTGTGTGTGTGTGTGTCTCACCATTTCCTCTCTCTGGCTGCGGGCCCGGGTCACTCCGCTTGTGGTCCAGGGGGAGAGGTGAAGATGGAGGTCTTCCTCCTCCTGCTCTCTGCAGTCCATGATTTCTTGCACCTACTCACACATTAGTGCCATTAACTGGAGTTAAAGTAATAAACACAACCGTGTATTATAAACGTTAGCTCCATTTAATAGCACATTTCCCTGTTCCCTCACAGGGTTAGCAAGGAATGCCTGAGGGGTTTCACTCAGGACTCTGCACACCGCGCTGCATTACACTTCATAACAAATACAGGGTTACAAACTCTCCATCAGTTTAGATATAAATCTCTCGGATGGATATTTATGTTGCACTGTCCGAGGAGCCTGGGACTTTACCTTTTCATTGCTATTGTACATACTGTATGACAATCAAACCATTACCACTTCCATTATGGCTCGAAAGTAGGATATTTGGGATATCCGTCGTAGCCAGGGTTTACGATCAGTTTTTGGGTGTTCAGGTAACACTTAAAGACTTTGTTATGGAACGCAAAGCAGTGTAGGGGGCTAGTACACCCTCCCGAGGGTCCGATTGTGGATGTCATGCGAGCAAAACATGTTGAAAACAGTCGGTCTAAATTAAAAATCTGGACGGAAATGTTCGGATTTCCAAAGGGAGGTTCTTTGAGTAAATTAAAAATCAAGAACCTAAAGAATTCAACTATTCATATACATATACTATACTTTTTAATGACTGATTTTAAATGCCATTTTCTTAATGTCTTTCATTTTTGTAAAGCACCATGAATTGCCTGGTGCTGAAAGGTGCTATATAAATAAACTTGCCTTGCCTATTGAATCGTATTGCAAAGACATCTTTAGGCAAACTAACTTCTTCCATTTTTATAAAGACAGAGGTTGTCCTATGCTGTTCAGATTGTTGACACCCTGAGGGACGTTTTCTAATTTGTGATATTGGGTTATTAAAATAAAAATGGATTGATCTCCATCCATTTAACCTTTCATAGCAGCAACTAGAGCACTAGATCGACAAATTGGATTCTTCTGAAGGTTCTCAGGAGCCTAATCATTTGTGTTGTATTATATACAACACAAATGTTTTCTGATGTCATTGTGGAAACAAAATTAGATCAGGTAAGAAATTACTTTGGGGTTAAGTCGGGATGGATAATATGAATTTCAATAGAAAGATAGCCCAGTATTCGTCGGGAAGTACAGAGAGAGGAATATATATTTTCCTTTTGTGTTATTTGTTCAGGGTTAGCGGCCGCTGAAAGAATCTAAATCAGAAAATCCTTTCCAGACACAACCTGAATGAAATCACCCTTTTAAAATCATAACCTGCTTAGAGCAGCATGTTCTGTCTGGTGGAGGTTTGCACACATTGTTGTTGGTCATTCAAATATCCAGAAACAACGAATATGATGTGATCCCACCTCTGAATTAGGATAGGCTGTGCTGTGACTCCAGGTGAGACTGAGCTTACCTCTTTCTTAGAATTCCTGACTTGCAGAACCACCTCCTCCTCGCTCTTCATCAGAGACATCAGCATGTGGTACAGAGTCAGAGTCTTAAGAGGCTTCTCAGATGGATCCACCTGAACCCCACACAGACACAAATGTTGTTATCGGAGAGTTTATTATCCCAAGAAATTGCTCAGAGACTTTTATTTTGAAAGGGAGTAGGGTAAGGGTGTCAAACTCAAGGCCCGGTGTCAAATTCGGACCGTCACTTCATTTTCTGTGGCCCACAAGAGCTTGCAAAGAATATAATATGTTTATTATACGGTTACATGCCGATTTACAGAAGCACGTTGCCCATAAACTACATGTCCCACAATGCATCTCAAATTAGATTTTTTTTTCTCTGAATTTGACTGTTTGTTCTTCAAAATATGAATTTTTTCTCAGAATTAGATTTATTAGAAAACTTTACTTTTTCCCCCCAAATTTCACTTTTTTTGTGTGACTTTTTTCCAGAATGTGTCATTTCTTTTTAAATCATTTTGTGACATTCTCACCGAAGAGACTTGCAATTATTTGCCGTAGACTTCTGCTTTCAGACGTAGTTAATTATTTAGTTATTACCCTATCTGATAATAATTGCAGAGGCAATAATGTAATATAATACATTCTTTTAGATATTAAATATATAGTCTTAAAGTTACAACCGGCCCTTTGAGTGCAACCAATTCCAATGTGGCCCGCGATGAAATTGAGTTTGACACCCCTGCAGTAAGTAGGGTATATCTTAAGGTGTGTCTGTACCTGGAAGCTGGAGACCATGTTGAGTCTGAAGGGCTCTGCCTTCTCTTTCTCTGTCGCCTCGAGAGGTTTGATGAAGCTTCTCTTTGAAGGGATGAATCTGTGATCCTCGAGGTGATAGGTCAGCTCGATACGTCTTTCATTCAACAGGAACACTCGCTCCGCCACGTCTTCGCTGGCCGGCTTCGCTCCGTCCCTGCGGAAACGCTCCACAATTTTCTGCATTTTTGCACACACGCGAGATGATACAATTAAAACCCACACGTGAATACAACATTAAGTTGCACATAACACACGTCTACTATGTGTTTATCAAAGCATGATTTATCCTTCAGTAACAAACACAATTCCATTAGATACGTTTCAAATAGAGCTTTTATGTAACTCCTACCAGCACTTTATATAATACATATTTCTCTCTCAAGCCATTCTTGAAGTATGAGTCCAAACATTGTGTTTTTTCTCTAATGTATCTCTAAACTTTTGCCCAAAAACACAATAATGAGTTACATTTATGCACTATGTGACATAGATAGATCTTTAATTTTGTCATTGTACAGGTACAACGAAATTACAATAAACTCAAGGTGCCAACACGCAACAACAAGACACTATAAAAACAATAAAAACAATAAATGGGACTTAAAAAAGACATGATAGGGAATATGTACATAAATAAATAATAAATTAAATTGCACGATTCCCCTCGTATTGCACGGAAGGCTTATATAATTTAAATAAATAACATGTTCCTACGTTCCCATTAAGAGGCGTGGGTTTAGACGAGTAGGACATTTGATACTTGAGACATGCTTGACTTTCATTGATAAGAGACTCCACTTGACTTACACTTAGCTTAGACTTGCTGTACCTGTGCAATGAACACAGACAATGCAGTCTACTTTGACTCCCACTTACACCTTTCTACTACCACAAATACTCACTACAGGACCAAATGTGGATTAATCCGCCGTTGAAAATAGTCCCGTACAAATGCACAATTTCCTCCCGTTTGTTTGATAAAAGCAACAGGGGACAGCTTGGCAATTAATGAGACTTTAAATGAATTAAAATCTAAAAATATTTACATAGTTTTGTGTTTTAAAATATTGCCATTATCAGCAGGAACCAATGGGCTTTGAGCTAAGGGCAACGGACAGGAAGTCAGAAAGGCTGTGGTCGTTTCCTGAGATTTGAGATTTGTCATCAAAAACATTGTTTTAAACCAAAATGATGTTCAACTATCCAGAACTCATGGGATAACTAATACATTTATTATAAAATGACCCAAGTGTGTGTTTTTCACGTCTTATTTACATATGTTTTACCTCTATTTCTCTGACTTTCAGATGGCTTTCCAAATCTTCTTGTGAAAGCTTAATCTGTGGTTTGAAAACAACGTGCCGGCAGTAGAGGAAGTCCCTGCGGCCCACGAAGGACTCCGTCATTTCATCCGATGACTCCACCCTCCGCAGCAGATCTTCACCACGGTCACTGCTGAACTCCATCTCACGCTCCGTGTCGATGCGATTGGATGTGTACCTGTGAACTGAGAATAAACCAAAACACCGACACTCAGGACGCTGACGTAACTCTGAGGGAACGACAGCTACGACTAAAGCCAACTGGTTCCTGTTCACTGCATATAGAAGCTCATAGGGGATTTAATGAAAATTAAGACTTGAAAATAAACAGGTTATTCCACAACAGCATTACATTTATTTTTTAACACATCAACATATGCATGTTTTTTTATTTAAGTAAAAAGGAAAATTAAGTAATCCAATATGCACTTTCACATATCCATAAGGGCTTTCTATGACAATTATAAAAGTTAAAATGGAAAAGCTGTTGAGCCATAATGAACTCACAGATAATACTTTTAAATGGATACATGGTTTTGTTGTTTCTAACACGATTGTACGGCATTTCAGTTAAATGTGTCTTCGGTGGAGTGTTTGGTAGTTTTTGTTGGACAGACGGCAGCACAACAAGCATATTTACATAACAGGTGGAAAGGTCTTCCACGTCTGAAGCGCTCTGTGGTGAATTTGTCCACCTCGTTGATCTCCCTCTCCACCAGGTTGTCGTTTCTCTGATGATACAACTCACTCACCGTGACCACTTCAGTGCCTTTAACACACACACACACACACACACACACACACACACACACACACACACACACACACACACACACACACACACACACACACACACACACACACACACACACACACACACACACACACACACACACACACAGGACAAGATTTGTAGGCACTGTGGTAAAAATACCTTAAAGGTCTCCTATTATGCAAAATCCACTTCTTCATGTCTCTTCTACATCAACATGTGTCCCCTCTTCTTCACGTCTCTTCTACATCAACATGTGTCCCCTCTTCTTCAGGTCTCTTCTACATCAACATGTGTCCCCTCTTCTTCATGTCTCTTCTACATCAACATGTGTCCCCTCTTCTTCATGTCTCTTCTACATCAACATGTGTCCCCTCTTCTTCACGTCTCTTCTACATCAACATGTGTCCCCTCTTCTTCACGTCTCTTCTACATCAACATGTGTCCCCTCTTCTTCATGTCTCTTCTACATCAACATGTGTCCCCTCTTCTTCATGTCTCTTCTACATCAACATGTGTCCCCTCTTCTTCATGTCTCTTCTACATCAACATGTGTCCCCTCTTCTTCACGTCTCTTCTACATCAACATGTGTCCCCTCTTCTTCACGTCTCTTCTACATCAACATGTGTCCCCTCTTCTTCATGTCTCTTCTACATCAACATGTGTTCCCTCTTCTTCATGTCTCTTCAACATCACCATGTGTCCCCTCTTCTTCATGTCTCTTCAACATCAACATGTGTCCCCTCTGTGGAAAGAGACTCTGAAAGTTTCAGGAACAAAGATTCTCTCTCTTTTTGATCCATTTCTATAAAAACCTGTCTGAAAATGAGCTGATCAGATTGTGGCCACTTTATGATGTCATAACGATTTTTTGGTTTGTGTAACCATTAGCCAATCAGCAACCAAGGTAACCCCCTCCCCCCCTCCCTTATTACCTGAATCTCCTCTAGAGCACCATTGAGTTCTTTGTAACCAAATCTCTCTCAGAGGGGCGTGGGGAGGGGCTCCTTATTTTTCATCTAAAGTAACAGACAGAGAATCAGCACTTTGGAAACAGGGCTGAAACAGAGGGGATTATGGGTAATGCTGCAATGATCTGTTTGTTGTTTGGAGCCAAACACTTCAGAGACATGTATATATCTGAAACCTATAATATATAGATGAAAAACAGAATAATAGGGGGCATAAATAAAAGCTGTTGGCTTCTTGGGACTGAAAACACACTGAATTATTGTGTAACCCTCTTACAGTCCAGGTCTTTGTATCTGGTCAGCCGTGTGACCAGGCCGTCTTGACTCAGATAAACTGCAAACTTCTCCAGTTTTGCTTTCCTGTAGCGGGTCACCTCCTGTCTCCCCGGCCAACGGCTCTCCAGGTCTGATAAGAAAAGGAGGGGAGGAAGTTCAAGGAAGATTTACAGCTTCAAGGAACAGTAGCATGTGTTTGGTGTTTGGGGATAAAAATGACAAACTCATGATAAGATATTTTATCCTCTCGGGAATCGCTCTATTCTGTCACATTTTAACATGTTTAAGGGATTGCCCTGAAGACTTTGTTAAAGGGATACATCAAAATGCTGTTGCTTAAGACGCACCATTTTTAAATACTGGTGAAGGGTGAAATGGGTTATCATAGGAGAAGGCCAGTTTGAATGCAAAGATGGAAAATGCAAAGGATATTTACAAAATGAAACCAAGAACAGCATAATCTTAAAGAGGCCCTATATAGCTTTTTAGGGTTTTGTCTTTCATTCAGTAAGTTATATAGGTTACACATCCGGCAGTGGCTCAGTCAGTAGGGGCCAGTAGGGTCGCCGGTTCAAGTCCCCGACCAGACCTAAATATGGAGTGTGGACTGCTACTTGGAGAGGTCCCAGTTCACCTTCTGCCCTGCCGTGGTGCCCTTGAGCAAGGCACCGCACCTGGATTGTGTATGTCAGGGCTATTCAATCAGTTAGGAATGGGGGCCGGTTGATGAAAATGATACAAAGCAAGGGGCCGGGAAAAAGATGGCTTGAGATATGAGCAATCATATTAAGAGCTTCAGATACAGTAAATACTACAACAGCGTAGTGGAGTGCATATATTGTGTTTCATTAAATCAAACAACATAGCCCCAAGGCCTTTATAGATCTAAATGGCAAGTTCAGAACTCCGTAGGCCTACATGTGAAGCTAATTTAACCATCAACATCAGTAGATCTGATTTAATTTAGGTGAAATGATCGAATCATTCACGCAGAGATGCAATAAATGACAGTAGGTAGTAGGTGGGTTCGAAACCCGAGCCCGCCGAAGTTTTCAGGCAACGTCTTCCCCTCTATCTCTCAATGTAACACCCTCTCTGGAATAAAGGCCGTCTGGCCCAAAAAAAAATCTTAAAAAAGTAGATTCCTTTTTTTCAAAGGGCCAGTAAATATCACTCCGGGGCCGGATTTGGCCCGCGGGCCGCTGATTGATTAGCCCTGGTGTATGTAAACCATATTTGAAACTTATTTTATGGAATTGTCTTTAATATATTGAGAATGCATTAGTGACAGAGAGTAAGGCTGGTGATCTGCACTGACTTATGTATAATATTTCACTTTATTAGAACAATACTAACGAAGGTGTGTCGTGTTTCCGTCTAGTTCTTGTTCTCTGAACCCTGCCTCTTTAGTTTCATCCCACGGGCAATAAGACTGTTAAACTCCTGAACTGTTGAAACAACATCCATTACATTCATCTGGCTGCTACTTAAACATTATGTATCTATTTACCAAATATATCATATTTCAATGACTTGCATATAGACTCTAATTGCACTATTTCACTTTTTTAAACTATTTTCTTCTTGTTACTATTTACTTGCACTATATTTTCTGTGTATCTGTGTTTTGTGTTGCTCTGTTGGACAGCCTGTGACACAAGCTTTTCATCGGCTTAACTACACTGTAGATATGTTCGTATGACAAATAAAGAACCTTGAACCTTGAACCTTGAACCTTACAGATCTAATGGCAAAACAAACAGGTGTATTACATGCAGGGTCCAATCACATCAATATAGCTCATGGAGTGGAGTAACTACCTTTCTTTGAGATATTGATGTAACTGACCCAGGAGCGTGGCATCTCGAACACTCGGAGCTGCTGCTCGTCCTTAAAAACAGAAAACAGCATAATAGTCCACATGCCTCCTACGTGTTCACTTCAGCTTTAAATTGTGGCATTATGATTTCCTCTCACCCAGAGTAGCCTAAATTGATTATTTTTAATAGCATTGCAGCTGGTTGATGTGTTTGTGCTTGTTTTTATATGAATGGACTGTTTAGATATTCTTTTAGGAATTGATTGACAGTTAGGGAAGTATTATTATCCTTAAAGGTGTTTCTTCCTGCTTGTTGCCATCGTCTGATTTAAAACCGCATTTAAGTCGTACTTTTTGCTTTAAAGTAACAACTACTCATTATTTGCATCATTAATTCATCTGCTGATTATTTCCTTTAATTGCTTGGTCTATAAAATGCTGAAGTGCATTGTGGATGTCTTATAAGTCAAAAGGCGAAGAATATTTAGTATAAAATAAAACCAAGGGACGAAAACAGGAAATCTCTATATTTGAGAGGCTGAAAACATTCCACTATTTATACATATATAATGACTTTAAGGATTAATTGATCAATAAAATTGACACACACACACACACACACACGCACACACACACACACACACACACACACGCACACACGCACACACACACACACACACACATACCTCGTCATTATTGGTGAATTTGCTCATTATCTTTTTCTTCGAGACTTCAAGAATCAGCTGCTTTTTGCTTGTGGCACCGTACAGGACCGGCTCCCATAGTTTTATATCTTCCAGGTCATACACCATATCCTACACACACACACACACACACCCACAAAGACACACACAGGAGCAGATACACAGAAACATGAAGTCCAAAATGGCTATTGCCTCACATGTCCTTTCAGATGATGGCAGATTGTGTGTTGGACTCACAGCGCAGCCGTCCCTGCAGTCTTGCATGTTGACGTAGTAGTTGAGATTGTTCCACACGCTCTCGATGCCCAGGAAGTTGACGTCTTCACTGGGGTAGCTGTTTCCGGACAGGGGGTCGATGAAGAAGTTCTCCCTGACGCTGCGACTCCCTGATAGCACCAACACCCAGCAGTGCACCCGCAGACCTCGCAGGGGGTCAGCAGGTGGCTGCTCAGTCTCCTGGATAAAGGGAACAAAGACTCAAAGACAGTAGAAACAGTAAGGGTTAAAGAGGCCCTGTTATACTCAGGTTCATATCAGTATGTAGTGTCTCTCCTGGGACATGTCTCCCCTCTTTAATGCTCAAAAAGCTCTTTATTTTTCTCATACTGCCTGAAACCAGAGCCCAGTCTGCTCTGATTGGTTAGCTGAGCGGCTCTGTTGTGATTGGTCAACCAGTTAGACATGTCCCGCCCCTTAGTTTATCAGATACAATGTGTTGGATTATTAGCCAATAGAAGCGCGAGTGTTACATAGTGATGTCATTATTTTTCGGAGGTAAACAAAGAAGTCAAATGGAGGCTTTCAGGCATCATTAAAATAGTTGCCGATCATAGGTTATCATTGCAGCTCTACTTTCAAGTCACACACAAACACACACACACACCATGTATACATCACTTCAGGGGACATTACATTGACTTACATGCATTTCCTGGAGACTAATCCTAACCTTAACCCTTAACCAACACATGCCTAACCCTAACCCTAACCCTTACCCTAACCAAGTCTTCACCCTAAAATTAATGATTCCCCTTATGGGGACCTCCATTTTGTCCCCATAAGGGAAGCGAGTCCCCACACGTGACTGTGTAAACAGATTTTGGTCCCCACAAGTATATTGTAATGCTAGGCCACACACACACACACACACACACACACACACACACACACACACACACACACACACACACACACACACACACACACACACACACACACACACACACACACAGATCCTGTTACCTCCTGTAGTTTTTGTTTGTGAAGCAACGCGGCCTCTGCCTCCTGTTTCTTCTGCTCTAGCTGCGTCAGAAAGCGACTCTTCATCTCCCTCAGAGGTTTCACTGTGTATGTATTCTCCTGCCGCTCCTCCTCTGAGATCTTGTCCTGCAAAAACAAACACAAAGCACAGCCAGGCAGACGCACACCTTTGAATCACCGATCTGTCTGATCAGCTGCCCTCCTCTTTTTTTATGTACAGTTTGTTTTTTAACCCTGGAACCTAAGATAGCACTGACCTTGACCTGAGTGTCCAGCAGGGGGCACTCCTGCAGGCTGAGGTCCATCAGACACATCTCTCTCACAGCGTAGCCGCTGACACAGTAAGCATCGTAGTGGTTGCCGAGCAGCAGGCTGCACAGCAGGGTGGCGGATTCAAAACATGTGGCACTCTGATTCTGCAGCACTGAGCTGGAGGAGAACAAATACCTTGGCTGGGACAGAAACACACGGAGAGATCAGTGAGGGGCCTAATGGCCACAACAGATCCCTGGGCCACAACTTCTGTATGCACCTACTGAAGATGTTCTGTTCACAAAGAGACAGATAATTACCACAAAAAGTTGAAAAATACAAAAAAGGGGAACAAACGACGACAGAGATGCAAAACAAACAAAGAAAGACGAAAGAAACAAAGAAACGCGGACACAAAAAAAAAGAGAGACAAAATGTTTTATCAAAAAAAGCACAAAAACACAAAAAACACACAGTGCCTACGAAGAGAACAGAACAACGAAAAAAATATTTCTAGGAGAGACACAAAAGGACCTCAAACGGACTGAAAACTACCACAAAGAGGGACAACATGTCAACATGTCATCTAAGATGCAAAACAACCACGAAGGGACAATAACAACAACAAATTATATCAGCCATATTGGCCCTTAACTTTTCAGCTCAAAATCAGAAGGCTTCCCCAGTCTAAGTCGTTGTGTTTTTTGGCTCTCCTTTAACTACTTTCTGTGTTTCTGTGGTTGCACTGTTGGAGGAGCATGTGGCCTAAGATTTTCATTTGTACCTACACTACCTTTGCACAAATGACAATAAAAGCCTTGAATCTTGAAAAGAAGGAAACCCTCTATGATGCAACCACTAGCCTTTTTGCACCAACCGTTCACTACTATATCTGCCCTGGTGTTGTTTTTCTTCTCACCAGATCCACAGGTGGCTCCAAAGGGTCCAGAGACAGGAAGTCAGCCACGAAGGAGGCGCATCCCTCCCAAGCGAAAATTTCGGGGAAGACTGTCGGTGTGGGCCGGAGAGTCATGGACACAAACTTCTGAATATTAGAAAAACATACGCAGGAATGAGACAGAGATATACACAGTCAAGTATATGGTAGGGACAATGTGGAAAGGAATTGCGGATCGTGTTAATGAATGAGTTGATCGTGGTGAATTCACATTATCGGGATAATATTGATATCTAATAAATTATTAGAACAAGTTCACTAAATTGCTATTAAAATAAAAATAAATCTTAACAAAAGGTAAGGTCAAGTGCTTCTAGTAAGAGTTTCAAGCATATTGTGATGATTATCAGGATACTATTGTACTTCGTAATTTTTGACGGATATACAATTTTCATATTGTCCCATGCCTAGTTTATGGGTTGTTTGAAGATGTAACGAACAGGTGGCTGATGATGCAAAAAATATGTTGAGCTATGTGGACACAGGGCCTTAAGTGGATTTAGCCTTTTCAGTTTTACCCTGACTCCACACTCGTTGACCGGGCAGAGCAGCAGGGGTTTGCGGTCGGGATACAGGAGTGAATACTGACGCTGGAAGTTGTCGGCGATGGCCAGCAGTCGGATCTGGTCGGGGGAGTTAACCCTGTAGGACTCTGGACACAGCTCGTCCACCTTCAGGCTGATGAAGGGCAGGGAATACATGACGTTTCATTTTTTTATTTGTTCCGTTCATGGTATGCACAACTTCATGTGTAACAATTATTTACAAAACATGTCTCAATAAACACACCATACCCGAAAAGGAGCAGGTGACATAAATGACGTTTTTTACCAACCATCAAATACCTTGATGCAACATCATGCTTTCATTACATCTACCCATCACCTTACCGGGGATTATTTTCTAATTTGATAGTCTATATACCTTGTTTGAATGTGTTTGTAAATTACATCTTGTGATGGAAACTTCTAAAGCAATGGAGAAGAGACTCAGAGAGACACGAGGAGAGCAGGGACTTTGATGGCAAACACTGATGGTGTATTTGGAGCTTCGGCCGGAGAATTCACAAGACATGTCGTGTGCCAGGAGTTGACACGGCGGTTGCCAAACCAATTCAGACGATCTCTACCCCAGACCCATGTATTTAGCTCTGAGAGAATAATCAACATTGTGCTTAACAAGATGAAATAGGCAAAGCAGAATAACACCTCTCTCAGCTGACGCCAACAGGCAGGAACAGGGAGACAGAACACTGAGAGCAGCAGCCAAGGCTACAGGTGCCTGTGCTCAGTGAGGGCAGGACAGACTGATCAACTGGGTCAAAGTTATGGGCCTAGGAAAATGTTTCCCCAACACATCTCTTGAGTGAAAAGTGCACTTAAAATAAAGTGTGTTAGCCTACTATAAAATACTTTTTAGTCAAATGGAACTTACAAACTACTTACAATTTATCATCAAAATCAAATTACTAATTGTTTCAGCCATAAATGTATGAATATATATATATTAAATGCAACTAGTAGTTCATTAGTCACCTAACGGCGCAGTTTCCTCACTTTTTACCCCGAGTCATCATGGTCTCATCCAGTGTGGGATACGTGAGTGTGTGTTGTGTGTTGTAAGTGGACACTCACTGAAGCTCCTGAGAAACATTTTTCTCCATCTTCATCGTCTCTCGGTCCTCCTTCTCCTCCTCTTCTGTCTCTCCACCTCTGCCCTGCTCCTCACTGTCTGACTCCACTACAGTCTCCATCTTTTGTAGGAGCGTTGATATCAAGTGTACACAAACACACGGAAAAGCCAGTCAGAAACAAAGACATTATCATTAACCACAATAGAAGCTTATGATGATGTCCCCTCGCCTACAGAGAACTTGCATCCTGTGTTTGTCACCACAAAAAACGTTTGTATTCTGTAACCTTTAAACTGCATTGAACAGGAATTGTGCTCCTAATTATATGTATTCTATACAATGACACATGATAAGCAAAATCATACAACAGATAAAACATCAAATGCGTCAAATGCACTTCTGAATGACCGTTCCACTTAGTTGCAGTATTTGCTGTAATAAAGGACGTATGAGTAGAAGTTTTAGTAATAAAAGCAGAAGGAGCAACAGCAGAACTAGTATTAGTGATACCAGGTTTACTGGATTAGCATGTTACCTACAGAGGAGGAAGAAGTACTTAGATCTTGTACTGAAGTAAAAGTACAAGTACGAGAGTGTAAGAATACTCAATTACAAGAATACCAAGTAAAAGTAAAAAAGTATTAGCATCAAAATAAAGTTAAAGTACCAAAAGTAAAAGTACTCATTATGAAGATTGGTCCATTTCAGACTAATATGATGTGTTTTTATAATGATTGATCATTAAAGTGTTCTCAAAGCTGGTAAAGGTGCAGCTAGCTTTAATGACTTTGTATGCTGCAGGGTAGCTTGTGAATTTACTCCAGGTGGAACTAAAGTCTGATTTAAGTGTTGATTTTAATTATTAAACCAAATCTGCAAAGTAACTATAAGTAATAAATAAATGCAGCGTAGTAAAAGTACAAAGTCGCAAAACATTGAAATACTCAAGTAAAGTTCAAATTTGACTAAATGTACTAAATTACTTTACGCTGCATATTAGTTTTTATTTTGTACAGAACTGAATGTGCTTTGACACAATGAGGTCCATCTTAACTTACTAATTAATTCATGAAGACATTAACAATCAACTGTAACTTTAATACACCTTTGGAGTTTTGCAATTTGAATTAGGCTAACGTTAGCTTCAGTGGTGTAATGTTACTAAGTACATTGACTCAAGTACTGTCTCATTTTAAAGTAGTTTTTTAGCAGCGGTATATTATTTTTAAACTGTAAAAGTATTGCTACTTTTACTAAAGTAAATTATCTGATAATTCTTCCACCTCTAGCTAGTGTTACAATAACAATTAGCTCTACTGTTAAGGTAACATAAGGGATACATGAGTAACTTAAGAAAAACGATTCAAATATACAGCGTAATAGAATAAATAAAGTATTTTAAGTTATACTCATCCCGTCGTACAGAAATAAAAACGGCTCAGTTGGAGTCTCTCTTCTGTGTAGCTAACTAACTTCAGTTGTGACTGCTCCGTGTCCATGGTAACAGTCATGCGTGATGACGTAAGACGTCTTACGTTACGTGATCTCTAAACATGAAACGGGACAGACCATAGATATTCAGGAGGCGGACATTTTAAATGTGATTTTAATACAAAATATAAGATATGATCCATCAATATTTGTTCTTTAAATGTATTTCTTTATACAGTATATATGTTTGTTTTCACTTTTGTGTACTGTATCTGTACCTATATGCCCCTGATGTCATGTCAAGGTGAAAAAATATAATGTTTGATGTAAATATATATTTTCTTGAATAATGGAGAACAAATATCTCTCTCTCTCTCTCTCTCTCTCTCTCTCTCTCTCTCTCTCTCTCTCTCTCTCTCTCTCTCTCTCTCTCTCTCCATCATGACAAAAAACAACATCAAATCTTATAATAATAGTTAAGAAGCTGTAACCAGCGAATATTCAGCATTGTTGCCATAAGGGTAACGTAAAACAGTTATAGATCATTTAAGGAAATTTGCTTCAAGTTTATATCCTTAATAAGGATGAAAATAATACAATTAATTATTTTCTATTTCAATTATTTGAAGATATCCTCAGATTACATACATGCAACGAAAACTGATATTAAATTTGTTTGAACGTTAAAGGTAATCATTTTTAAATAGTATCTTAATTTATAATCTAATTATATCTAATCTATCAAATGTCACACAAAAGAGTAAAATGCCTGTTATATATCGCACAGCCAGAGGGAATTAAAACCCGAAGAGATTCAGTTTATGACCACATAGCAGAGGTGGGACCAAGTCATTGTTTTGCAAGTCCGAGTTAAGTCTCAAGTCTTTGCGCTCAAGTCAGGATGGGCAAGTTCAAGTCAAGTCCAAGTCCTAAACTTTGACAAAACGAGTCTTAAACATGTCATTATGTGCTTTTCATCAAATGTAATGACATTGATCAACAGAATAATACTTAATTATCAAACTGCTCTTTATTAGTCACATTAATAATTTAATAATCCATTTTCTCTCTGCTTGTAAAGTAGCGTGTGTTTTTCTAATTTAAGAGGGATCAGTAAGGTAAGGCTACCATGACGGTTTGATTCAGAAGGAGTTTAATGTATAAGATCCCTGATGTTGAGGTAACCAGAATGTTTATTTCCACTGTGTACAACATGTTATAAGGGACCCACAATCTATCTTTATGCAAGGGATAATGTGCAGCGAGGCGTCTCTATGGGCAAAAGAACACCTGAATCTAGATCTCTCTGCAGGTACTTTAACTATATTTTGATGCTAATACTTTTCTACTTTTACTTGTAACATTTTGAATGCAGGACTTTTTATTGTACAGGGTTCCTGCAGGTTTCGCCAACTCAAATTTAAGACTTTTTAACACCTTTTTAAGACCACTTTGAATAGAATGTAAGACCTATTTCACGGCAATAAAGTATGAAGGAAAATGTATATGAAAGAAGAAATACGTCCCATAATCACTTACAAAGTAAATGTATTCATGTTCAACATAAGAACAGTGACTGAACATAACAGCATAACAGTACAGAACTGTGTGCTTGAGTGTGTGTGTGTGTGTGTGTGTGTGTGTGTGTGTGTGTGTGTGTGTGTGTGTGTGTGTGTGTGTGTGTGTGTGTGTGTGTGTGTGTGTGTGTGTGTTAGGGCTGTGCAATTAATCATATTTTAATCGCAATTACGATTTTGGCCTGCCACAATTACGAAAACAACATAATCGAAAAAAAACTATTATTTTGCTTTGCTAGGTTGTGACAGTGCACTACAACATATTAATTTTTTAGTAATGTATCATTTATTTAATTAATTTTTGTATTGGTTTTTCAGTTGAATTATACGTTCAGTGTAATCAACAGTTAAAAAGATACTGTTCAAATTATTATTTGTTTTAAAGTTCAATAAATTGATGTTTTCAAAGTCAATGAATAATCGTATTTAATAATCATGATATTAATTATTGACCAACATAATCTTGATTATTGCCATAATCGAGCAGCCCTAGTATGTGTGTGTGTGTGTGTGTGTGTGTGTGTGTGTGTGTGTGTGTGTGTGGTGTGTGTGTGTGTGTGTGTGTGTGTTTGTGTGTGTCTGAGAGAGAGTGACAAGAACTATATTCAGAGCTCTGCTGCCTTGGCTACACTATTTCATCGTTGCTGTTGTATGATTGGTGTTTAGCTACGGTATTTAGCGTCTACAGCACCTCCGCTTTTAGGGTTGACGTAGACCCAAACTTCGCCCGGAGGTCCCCCGGTGTTGTTGCGGGAACGGCTGCACTAGCTAACGCTACATCGTGACGTGATTCAAGATGGCGCCTGTGTCGGCCCGCCGCTCGCTCAGCTGTCTACCTTTAGCTTTCCTGTTTTTGTTTTATGTTTGTCAGAATGTCTCTGCTCTGCTCGTCTATGATCGCCAAGACCTCCTCCACCTCAGACCCTCACTGGAGTTGATACTGCTGCCCAAACTTACATCTGGCAACCATAAATCGTCCCCCCCCCCTCTTCTGTTGGATATACCCACCTACCTGCGCCGGTTGCCCCGCATCCCGCCTCGCCGAAAGCGCTTCAGACGACGGGGAAAGCGTGGTGGTGCACTAGTCCATCTGAAGGCATACCTGACGGCTTCTTCCGGGACCTATCCACGCCTCGGATGTCATGGCCCTCCCGCTGCACGTCATGTGAGGGATCGGTGGATTCGCCCTGTCTTTCCGGAGCTACGGACTCTGCTGGATCCGCTGGCAGCTACTCCTGTCCGACTGGCAGCTACTCCTGCCCGCCTGACTGCTCCCGGCCCGCGCGGCGTTCAACACGCACATCTTCGTCAGCTGAGACGCACTCCACCGTCGGCAAGCCCGGAGCAAAAACTTTGTATGGCTTTGCTAAATGCTAGGTCGATAGCAAACAAAACGTTCCTGCTAAATGACTTCTTCACCTCCCGTGAGCTGGATTTTATGTTCCTGACGGAGACCTGGGTCCACGCTGGCGAGTACACATCATTCTTTGATCTTCTTCCTCCTGACTGTACATTCTTCAGCTCCCCCCGTGCCACCGGCCATGGCGGGGGCATAGCTTCAGTGTTTAGAGCTAGCCTCCAGTGCCGATTGCTTCACCCTGTAACTACCTATGCTAGCTTTGAGTTGCAGCTCTTTGAACTGACCCCGGCCTCGCCTATACTCTGCGCAGTTGTGTATCGTCCGCCAAAGTGCAATAAGGATTTCATAAATGACTTTTCTGACTTTCTGTCCGGGATCATGGTGAATTATGATCGTGTTTTGATCTCCGGAGACTTCAATGTCCATGTGTGTTGTGAGTCCAAACCTCTGGTTAGGGACTTTTTAAATCTCCTTGATTCTTTTGGTCTCGTTCAGTCCGTGGCTGGCCCAACACACGAAAAAGGACACACTTTGGACTTAGTATTATCGTTTGGACTGTCTGTATCTGTGGATGAAATATGTGCAGCAACGCGTATCTCAGACCATTTACCGGTTCTGTTTACAACCTCCATCCCTTCCGCAGGAGTCGAATCACGTGCCCCTGCGCGTCGTGTGCGTTCGATTAACCCCTTGACTGCCTCACAGTTCTCTGTTGTTTTTAATGCTTCTCCTATCTGTAAATTAGATGTGAACTGTGCTTTTAATGCTGATGAGCTTATCTCCATGTTTGACTCTACATGCACACTAACACTGGATTCTGTTGCTCCTTTTACGCTTAGACGCACAAAAGTGCTCTCAGAGCCGTGGCTCAATGACTGTACTCGTGCTCTCAGACGCGCTTGCAGGCGTGCAGAGAGAAAATGGAAAAAGGATAAACTCCATGTCTCCCTAGAAATCCTTCGTGCTTCCCTGTCTGACTACCAGACGGCAGTCAAAGCAGCCAAAACAGAGCACATCTCTCTGTTAATCTCCAAAAACAGCCACAAACCTCAGGTTCTTTTTAATGTCCTCAACTCGATCATTAATCCCTGTGATGTTTCTTCTATTGTGCCATCGACTACTCTCTGTGATAAGTTTCTTAAATTTTTTATTGAAAAGGTATCTGCTCTTAGGCTAGCTCACACTAGTGCTACCCCAGATCCTGCTCCCTTTCTGTGCCCTGCTGTCCTCGACCACTTTGAGCCTGTATCCTTCTCTTCTCTCTCGGATGTGGTCAAGCACCTGCGGCCGACAAACTGCACCTCAGATAGCATTCCCTCTCGCCTTCTCAGAGACGTTTTTGATTCAGTTGGAGCAAGTATTTTATTAATTGTAAACACCTCCCTTAGCTCAGGATGTGTCCCTGCTGCCTTCAAACATGCCGTGGTTAAGCCATTACTTAAAAAGAAACATCTTGACCCCTCCTTTCTCGAAAATTTTAGGCCCATTTCCCAGCTACCTTTTTTATCAAAAGCCCTGGAGAGAGTGGTCTACGCCCAGCTGCAGTCTTTTTTAACCACGCATGGAATCCACGAAAAGTTTCAGTCTGGCTTCAAACCCATGCACAGCACTGAAACAGCCCTTTTAAGAGTTTTTAATGATCTGCTCCTAGCCGCCGACTCAGGTAGCCCAGCTGTCTTGGTGCTGTTAGACCTGACAGCTGCTTTTGACACTGTGGACCATAGCATCCTGTTGTCACGGCTTGAACAGTCCGCTGGCATCACAGGCTCTGCCCTTGCATGGTTCAGGTCCTACCTGACAGACCGTAGCTTCGCTGTGCAGCTAGGTGCCTTCTCCTCTGCAAAAGCCCCTCTTACCTGTGGGGTTCCCCAAGGCTCGATTCTGGGCCCCATCCTTTTCTTACTGTACTTACTGCCCCTAGGCTCAATTCTCACTAAACATAATATTCCCTTCCACTGCTACGCCGACGATGTACAGATATATCTCCCCCTCGAAGCAAGTGTCACACACTCATTACAACAGTTGATGGACTGCTTAACTGAGATAAAATCCTGGCTGAGCAAAAACTTTCTAAACCTCAACGAAAGCAAGACTGAGGTCATCTTTTTTGGACCCCAACCTCCAGCCTCCCAGGTTGATATTCTGGGCTCCCTCCAACAGAACATCCTCCCCTCAGTCACGAACCTTGGGGTGACCTTCTCCAGTACTTTTAAATTCGACAAGCAGGTCAGCAGCGTAGTCAAATCCTGCTTTTTTAAAATAAGACTTTTGGCCAAAACCAAGTCGTATTTATCTTTTAAAGACCTGGAAAGGGTTATTAACGCCTTTGTGACCTCGAGACTGGACTACTGCAACGCCCTGTATATGGGTATGGACCAGGCATCAATTAAACGCCTGCAGCTAGTCCAGAACGCAGCTGCACGTTTGCTGACTGGCCTTAAAAAGCGTGACCACATCACCCCAATTCTGGCCTCACTGCACTGGCTTCCAGTTCGGTACAGAATTGATTTTAAAATCCTTTTATTTGTTTTTAAAGCACTAAATGGGCTGGCTCCGGCCTATATAGCTGAACTCCTCCAGCGCTACACCCCAGCCAGAGCTTTAAGGTCTGCTGACCATCTGCTGCTGGTAGTGCCCAAGACCAGGCTCAAAACCCGAGGGCACCGAGCCTTCGCAGCAGCTGGCCCCAGGCTCTGGAACACTCTGCCCCTCCACGTCAGGTCGGCCCAGACCCTAGGGGTTTTTAAATCCTTTCTCAAAACGCACTTCTTCTCTCAGGCTTTCTAGTCAGAGCGGAGCACGACTCCTGACTATTCCCTGTGTTTGTTTTATATCTGTTTGTAAATGATTGTCTTTTATTGTGATTATAAGTGTTTTTAATGCATGTACAGCACTTTGGCTCGACCAAAAATCGCTTTTAAATGTGCTTTATAAATAAAACCTGATTTGATTTGATTTGATTACATTAGCTGCTGCTGCACTAGCTAACGCTACATTAGCAAAACAAACGCTAATATATTTTGCAAAAGGTGCAGCAGGCTTCAAACACGTTCCCTCCATTGGTTTCAACCAAGCACTAAATTAGATGTGTTCCAACCAAATACGGTTGAACTGACACTTCCCCATATTTATTTGTAAGTAGATTCGAAGATAGGCTACATGAGCTGAAGCTTGGTTGCTAGGTTACTAGCTGGGTGTTCTCCAATAAGGGGCCGGGGGAAACAAAGTTAGTGATTACTGGTTCTATGTTGATTTAATTCAATACAAATTGTTGGGGGGAACTGAAAGGCTATTACCGTACTGGTTTCTTTGCAGCCCGGACATTTCCCCCAAAACACATTTAGACGCTATCGCAACACAGAAGTACCTTTCAAATCCGATATTACCTCCCTGTAAGCGTCACGATATCCACCTCTCACCCACAACCTCACATACGAGTACTGAATGTGCATCAAAGTGATCTTAGGAAGGCAGATATAGCAAAAGATGAACGTAAACGACAAACGACAAACGAGGCGATCAACATGGTAAGTCAACAATGGGTCCTCAATGGGTCCCGGATTCCTATGACGAAAATAATAGAATGTCGCCAGTTGTCATGACTCAAGTTATACTGCAATACCGGCCGGTCCGCTGACGACCGGCCGTTCTGTGATTCTCCAGAACACACAGATGGCCATTCCATTACATTACATTTAGCTGACGCTTTTATCCAAAGCGACTTACAATAAGTACATACGACCAGGAAGACACAACCCTGAAGAAAACAGAATCATATAAGTACATCAGGTATCATAGAGCCAAACATTTCAAGTGCTACTCAACTGGCTATAGGTAAGCCAGTCCTTTATTAGTATATAAGTGCCTTGTTAGTAATTCCATCGCTCGAAGTGGAGTCGAAAGAGATGAGTTTTCAGTCTGCGCCGGAAGATGTGCAGGCTTTCTGCTGTCCTGATGTCAATGGGGAGCTCATTCCACCATTTTGGAGCCAGGATAGCAAACCCACGTGTTTTTGCTGATGGGAACTTGGGTCCCCCTCGCAGCGAGGGTGCAGCGAGTCCTTTGGCTGATGCAGAGCGGAGTGCACGCGCTGGGGTGTACGGTTTAACCATGTCCTGGATGTAGGAATGGCCAGATCCATTCGCAGCATGGTACGCAAGTACCAGTGTCTTGAAGTGGATTCTAGCAGTTACCGGGAGCCAGTGAAGGGAGCGGAGGAGCGGAGTGGTGTGGGAACATTTTGGAAGGTTGAAGACCAGACGAGCCGCTGCATTCTGGATGAGCTGCAGAGGTCGGATGGCACATGCAGGTAGACCAGCCAGGAGGGAGTTGCAGTAGTCTAGGCGTGAGGTGGCGAGAGCCTGGACCAGAACCTGGGTGGCTTTCTGGGTCAGCTGGGGACAAATCTTCCTGATGTTGTACAGCGTATATCTGCAGCAACGGGTTGTAGCAGCGATGTTTGCAGTGAAGGACAGGTTGTTATCTAGGGTCACACCCAGATTCCTTGCAGTCAGAGTCGGGGAAACAACAGAGGTGCCGATGTTGATTGTCAGGTCAAGAGTGGGACAATCTTTTCCCGGAAGGAAAAGCAGTTCAGTCTTGTCAAGGTTGAGCTTGAGGTGATGAGCAGACATCCACTGAGAGATGTCAGCTAGACAAGCAGAGATGCGTGCGACGACCTGGGTCTCTGAGCGGGGAAAGGACAGAATTAATTGGGTGTCGTCAGCATAGCAGTGGTATGAAAAACCATGCGGGCTAATGACTGATCCGAGCGAGTTTGTGTACAGGGAGAAGAGGAGGGGACCAAGAACAGAGCCCTGAGGGACCCCTGTAGTTAATTGACAAGGGTCAGACTCGGACCCTCTCCAAGTTACCCTGTAGGTACGGTCTTTGAGGTATGAGGTGAGGAGGGAAAGTGCAGAGCCTGAAACTCCAAGTTCTTGGAGAGTGCGAAGGAGGATCTGATGATTCACCGTGTCGAATGCAGCTGACAGGTCCAAAAGGATGATGACAGAGGAGAGGGAGGCTGCTTTGGCAGTGTGCAGTTCCTCAGTGACAGCAAGGACGACTGTTTCTGTGGAGTGACCTGCCTTGAAACCAGACTGGTGCGGATCCAGAAGGTTGTTCTGATGGAGATAACAGGAGAGTTGTTTAAAGACAGCGCGTTCAAGTGTTTTAGACAGGAACGGGAGGAGAGAGACAGTTCTGTAGTTTATAACATCAGACGGGTTGAGAGTGGGTTTCTTTAGGAGAGGGTTTACTCTTGCCTCCTTGAGACTGTTTGGAAAGTGACCAGAAGTTAGAGCAGTTTTGATGAAATGGGTGAGAAACGGTAGAATATCAGGAGCCCGTCTGAAGGAGGTTTGAAGGGATAGGGTCCAGAGGACAGGTGGTAGGGCGGGCAGAGGTAATGAGGGTAAGAACCTCACATGGAGAGAGAGGGGAAAAGGAGGTTAGTGTGTGGGTGAAAGGAAGATCTGGTGACCCAGCGGTGAGTAAAGGTGAGTCAGAAAAAGAAGAGCGAATATCATCAACCTTTTTTTCAAAATGGTTAACAAAGTCGCTTGACAGAAGTGAGGAGGGGGGAGGGGCTTTGGGAGGGTCCAAGAGGGTGGAGAAGATGGAAAATAGTTTTTTGGGATTGGAATAGGAAGATTGGATCTTATCTTGAAAGAAAGTGCTCTTTGCCTGAGAGATCGAGGCAGAGAAAGAGGAGAGGAGAGCCTGATAGGTTAGGAGGTTGTCACGGTGTTTGGATTTCAACCGTTTCCGCTCTGCTGCCCGAAGGACGGTTCTATTAGCACGCAGTGCGTCATTTAGCCAGGGAGCAGGAGGGGACTGACGTGCCTGCCGAGATGTGAGAGGACAGAGAGAGTCCAGAGCGGATGAGAGAGTAGAGAGGAGAGTTTCTGCAGCACAGTTTGGAGGCAGGAGTTGGAACGAGTCAGAGGAAGGGAGGGCTGAGAGCACCGATGAGGCAAAGGTAGAGGGGGAGAGGGGGAGAGGGAACGAAGGTTACGGCGGACAGGTGCAGGATGAGAAGAGATTAGTTTGTTATGTTTGGAAAGGGGTAGAGAGAATGAAATGAAGATCGGATGTGTGGAGCGGGTTTACAGAGAGGTTAGAAGTAGAGCAGTTCCTTGAGAATATGAGATCAAGGACATTGCCAGCTTTATGAGTTGGTGGGGATGGAGACAGTGAAAAAGCAAAGGCGGTTAACAGAGATGTTAGTTCGTCTATCTTCCCCTCTTGGAGGATGAAGTCTCCGAAAAGTACAGCCGGTGGGCCAGTTTCAGGGATGTGTGAGAGGAGATGATCTAATTCCTCCAAGAAGTCCCCCAAGGCGCCGTTTATCCCGTATTCCACCGGGTCACTGCGGCGCAGAGGGACCCGGTGGTCTACCGCGTTTAGGAACCGTTAAGCAGAACCAAAATTGTGTATTTTGTATGGGTACTCGGTACCCGGCATTTTCTCATTGGTTTTCATCTGGAACAGAGTTTCGGTTCCCAACCCTAGAGGTGAGTTGGTTGAGAGGAATGGCCACACGACAGTCTCTGATATATCGACAACAAAAATGTGTAAACCCCAAAAAAGGCTGGAGCTGCATCCTGTTATACATTTCTGTCTTTTTATGCCTTTAATAGCTACTAACTTGAATTTGTATTCAAATTAATAAATCAATAATTTGATTTATTAACAACAGTCTGGTTTTGTATATGTTTAACTTTTGTCCAGTTTCTGAGTTTTTGGTATCATTAGATCCCTAGAATATACTTAAAGTAAAGGTACTCATTTGCAGATTGGCCCATTTCAGAAAAATATATATTATATGTTTTGATTATAATTATTGACGCATTAAGGTGTTATCAAAGTTGGTATTATATCTTAAGTACAGTACTTGAGCAAATGTACTTAGTTACTTCCCACCTCTGTTTACACATTATAGTGTAAATATGGGAGTGACAGTGGTTAACAACTATCTTGTGTTGAGAAGAACAAACAAATATCATTTTAATTTGATCTCCAAATAGAGTTTAAAATTACACCAAATTGGGGTTAAAGTACCTACTCTGCAAACATAGTGAAATGTACACTATGTGGTGTGGACCCATTGACACAAAGTGTTGAAATCAAATCTGAGAGTGTTAATTTGGGTATGCTGATTTTGCTTTGATATAACATTCAAATCACTCTGTTTGCATAAAGTAAGAAAGGTCAAAGCAGCACAATGAAACAACCCAGAGGTTAAACCTGGAACAATACGTATGTTCTCTTTGGATGAGATCAACACTGTCAAAATACTACATTAAAAGTAAAATACATGCATGTTGTGATTATAATCAGGAACAGGTACTCAAAGTATCAAACTGAAAGGTAATCAATACTTGCTCCTTAAGTCTATATACGCATTACATTAATGCACACAATGTTCAAATATTGTTCAAATATTGCTTACTGCACATATTTCGTATTTTATATTCTATAATTCACTGCATTCTATTTCGCTGTAAATGACTGCTTTAGTTTATTGCTATCTATCCATATTGTTTTACAGTGTTCATAATATAGTTCGTTATCTTTGTAGTGTAAAAAAAAACGTGTTTTATATTTTATGACATCAAGTCAATTTCCTCGTACATGTGAACCTGCAATAAACCCGTTTCTGATTCTGATGTTTATTGCTTACAGATTTCAGATAAAACATTGAAATCAATCTGTGTTTGCATCAACAATCGATCAACTCCGAGGCTAAACCTGACAATACATCTGTTCTCCTTGGAGATCCACAACACTGTCAAAATACTGCATGAAATGAGTAAAACACCTCAATCAGGTGAAAAAACAAACCTTAAATACCTGTGCCATAGGGAATCGTACAGCGACACCCTATGGCACACACAGTGAATTACACCCAATTGTGACAGCCCAAAACCCAAACATGAACTCTCCTCTCCGGCCCCTAAGCGACAGGCTAAAGTAAATGTACTAAGTTTATACAGTTCACTTTTTACTTTTTTTTTACTGTGTCTGTACCTATGTACCCCTGATGTCAAGGTGTTGTGTGTATATAATGTTTGATGTAAATATATATTTTCTTGAATAAAGGAGAACAAATATCTATATATCTACATTGAGAGTCAGTTGGCTAAAAAGTGTGAAATTACCAATCTGGCCAATAACCAATACCAACCAATAATCCAACATGTGAGAAATCATTGAATAAATAATTAAAATAAATAACATCTCTTTATTGGATATAGTTTATTCTGCATCGTGATTATCTTTTTAAAACAGAATATTAATTTCATGATGATACATGACAAAAAACAACATCAAATCTTATAATAATAGTTAAGAAACTGGAACCAGCGAATATTCAGCATTGTTGCCAGAAGGATGTTTGAGTAACGTAAAACGGTTATAGATAATTTAAGGACATTTGCTTCTAGTTTATATCCTTAATAAGGATGAAAATAATACAATTAATTATTTTCTATTTAAATTATTTGAAGATATCCTCACATTACATACATTACATTTTTTGTGGTTGCAATGCAATGAAAACTGATATTTAATTTGTTTAAACGTTAAATGTAATAATTTTTATTTAATATCTTAATTTATAATCTAATAATATCTAATCTATCAAATGTCACACAAAAGAGTAAAATGCCGGTTATATATCCGACAGCCAGAGGGAATTAAAACCCGATGAGATTCAGTTTATGACCACATAGCAGAGAGAAAAGCATTACATCTTCATACTCTGGAAGCTGATTCACCAATTTTATCTTAAAGTTTGCATCCCTAAAGGAAAGGAGCAATAACCACAATGTTTAACTCAATTGAAGATATTAATAACAGTGAGTAAATGAACAACACATTTTTAGGATAAAATATAAGTTTCAAATTAAGAATTAAATTGTTGTATGAAAATGACTTTAAAGATGCATTAGAGGTCATCATGTTAATTAATAATAAGATTTCCTGGAATTGCCCTCTATTAAATCTAATATTATTATTATATTATATTCTTATATTTTATCTGAAAGAAACATATAAAAAGTCACAAAATAGGAAAATAAATCCAGTTTTTCGCAGGTCAAGCAGATACATGAACAGTTAACACCCCAAAGATATTAACTTCAAAACCATATAGAAAACATTACAACCCTTATCTTATCTCACTACTGATAGATTATTCAGATCATTGTTGCAGCTGAATTCTGTAACACGAGGACTTTGAGGAAAGAAACACACTTTTCTCTGATAAAAGCCGACACAACAATTCAGCTTTAGAGCTCATCCCTCTTCTCCTCCTCCTCCTTCTGGAAGACTTGTCCATCCGGCTGCTTCCTCCAGGCCACTTGGACGTTGTCGTCCAATCCCTGGGCCCTTAGGTTCTTTTTCGCCTGAGACACAAAAACTCATTTTCGTTCCAATAAAAACAGATGATTTCTCTTTAGCTCACTCGTCTGAAATGGTAGCTGTTCCCCTTATTTCTTCCAGTGTAAAGGCTTACCTCAGGTTATGGAATAGTATTTGTACATGTTCCTAATGCATTTGGTGGCATGTGGCTAAGTTTCTGCTATTTACTTCTGCACATATTTACATTTAATATTTATTTATTTGTTTCCTACCTCTTTCGTCTCTTGTTCTCATGTCATGTGAATTTCCTTTCTGGTGATGTTTTTGCATAAAAGTAGAAAACATGATTTACCTCCACCAACATCGCATCCAGAAAAGCGGGGTCGTTCAGATCCACACCCTTTGGTTTCTCCACCCTCACCTTTATCACTTTCATTGAAACAACAGGCACAACAGCTAGAAACACAAACAAACTTCATCAGTCACAACGTTTATGGTGTCTTCTTTTTCAACAGACTCAATATCATCACTTGCTTTGACGTAGCTGTGAATTTTACTCACTGTAGCAGATGAATGGTTTCTCCACTCCACAGTCCAAGTCCTCCCATTTTCCAGAGTCGTGGAAAACTGCAGCCACACAAGCTTTGGGACCTTCGTAGTTAGGTTCATTTACTTTCCAGTTCTTGAAGGAGGAGTAACTTCCATCGGACCACTTCCAGGAGTCTCTGTAGAGGCCGATCCAAAATTTACCCACTCCAGGTAACAGCTCAACAATCTGCTGGCTGTCCACCGGGTTTCTCACACTGGCCAGGTCTGTGTGGTGTTCTCTGCAGTAGCTCTGGGCCTCAGTCCAGTTCATGAAGCTCTCAATGAGGACAAATGCTGCATTCGGCCCTGAAAATGGACCCCAGAGAAGCTGAGTAGAGGCACCACGACATACAGCCTGACATCAATGCCACATCTCTGGTGGTATTGATGCCTTTATAACATAAAATATTACATTTAAATCCCACAAATGTGTACTTTTTTTTTTCGTGTGGAATATTCAGATCTTTGAGTAAAAGCAGGAGTACAACGATGTGAATACTCTGTTACAGGTTAAAGCTTCATTCAAATTATATTGATTTTATATTGTTCTTATTCTGTTTAGCACAGATGTATAAGATGTAAAACGTACCTAAAAAAAGTTTGCAAAAATGTGTATATATATACATAATTGCCTTTTACGATATAATTTCAATGAAACCATGTGAGAATTTGAGTGAAAAGGGAAATGTCTTTAGTGGAAAGGTTGGGAACCGCTAGTTAGATAAAGACCAATGCATTGTATTTCAGAAGCTTAAAATATGATTTTAAATGTGTAATTTTAATTTTAAGTTTATTTTCTTACCTGTGACATCAAAGCAGATCGCCCAGAGGCGGACATTACAATCATAATCAAACCATGCTCCATTAGAATCAAAATATGTGCATTCGTCAATTGGCCAGTTGTCTGATTCATTACTCCTCCATGATCTGAACTCCGTCTCCCCCGGTCCGTAGAAGCTTGGGTCTGACATCGACCACCTCCAGGTGTCCTGAACATCGTGCAGCCCTATCCAGGCTGCCTGAAAGCAAGAAATTGTTATAATGATTACATCCTGTTGAAGCTTTCAAAGCTGCTGCTTGAGAAAATGTGTATGTTTAATAAAGAGAAGGTTTGCCTTCATGAGACCAGCCTTGGTACGTGGTGATCTAATGGGAATCCCCTCAAGTCAACATTCATTCACAGCCTTGTTACTCTGAACCTCTTCCACTTTACTACAGGGTTTTATGCTATAGCTTTGGCTTAAAACATTTTCAACTCTGTTTTAAACTCAGGTTCCCATAGGACTTTAAAACAGGTTTAGCTTTCTGTAATAATCTCTCCTTTTTAAATTTGACTCTAAAAGAAATGTAACTCATTTGAATCGAAAGACAGAGAAGAGTGACCTCACTGGTATGTGTTGGCCTGCCATGTCGTTCAGGAGCTCCACAACCTCCATGCTGTCTACAGTGGCCAGGTCTGTGTGTTTCTCTCTGCAGTATCTCTGAGCTTCAGACATGGTCTTTGCTTCAGAAACAAAATGGTACTGACGTTCAGCATGTGAGGAGACAGCGCTCAGCCCTGTAGAGACACAGACATTCATTTAGGCTATAACTTACATTTAACTGTAATATGGCGCATCAATATACATTTTGACTTCTACTCCAAACAATTCAGAGTGAAATATGTAGCTTTCAGCTGCACTTCATTTAGTTGTTTTTAAGAAAGTGCCTTTCAAACAATATAAAAGGTGTTAAGAATGCAAAACAAGTAATTGTCAAATATAATCAGAAATGTCTTCTCTAGTTATTTATCTCCCCCTCAGGTTTACATGAAATAATCAATAAAGACATAAAAAGATATCCAAATATATAAAACACTTGCCTGCAGCTGCCATGCTCAGCAGCAGAACTACGTCCATCGTTGTTTGCTCTCTGACTGCAACTGGTGTTACAGCTCATAGTGTTTCTCATGAATGTCTTTGAGTAACCTATTGTCATCTGACTTCAAGTAAGGTCAGACGCAACAGATGTTTGCATAGGCAAATTGCTCGGGTTATGTTAAATACAGGACCTACTGTATAGTCGCAGAAAATGACTTGAGAATCTGAATTCTGAAGTAATTTTACACATATGAGGAATTTGCTTTGGTTTATGTGATGCATACAAAGACGAAGAAAGAAAAATATGTACGTAAACAAAATAAAAATAGAACTGTTATAACAGCTATTTAAAAAAACGTTAAAAAAATACGTTTCCAGGGGGAAGCCTCTGGATAGACCTGGTAAGCCCAAACGTGTAGTTTGGGTGAACTGGGAACGTCTGGAGGAGGCCCAGGTTCAGGAGGCCTTCAACTTACACCTCCGGCGGAGCTTTTCAGGCATTCCCGTGGAGGTTGGGGACATTGAACCAGAGTGGTCGGTGTTCAAAGCCTCTATTGCCGAAGCCGCGGCGGGGAGCTGTGGTCTCAAGGTCCTAGGTGCCTCAAGGGGCGGTAACCCTCGAACCTCCTGGTGGACACCGGTGGTCAGGGAAGCCGTCCGACTGAAGAAGGAGGCCTTCAGGGATTTGTTATCCCGGGGGACTCCCGAGGCAGTTGCAAGATACCGGGCCCGAAGGGCAGCAGCCTCATCCGTGGCCGAGGCAAAGCAGCGGGTGTGGGAGAAGTTCGGAGAAGACATGGAGAAGGACTTTCGGGCGGCACCAAAGTTGTTCTGGAAAACTGTCCGACACCTCAGGAGGGGGAAGCAGGGAACCATCCAAGCTGTGTACAGTAAGGATGGGACGTTGTTGACCTCAACTGATGGAGTGTTAGGGCGTTGGAAGGAACACTTTGAGGAACTCCTGAACCCAACAACTCCGCCCTCTATGTTAGAGGCAGAGCTGGAGTATGACGGGGGATCAACACCAATCTCCCGGGGGGAGGTCACTGAGGTTGTTAAACAACTCCACAGTGGCAAAGCCCCGGGGGTGGATGAGATCCGCCCAGAAATGCTGAAGGCTCTGGGTGTTGAGGGACTGTCATGGTTGACACGTCTCATCAACATTGCGTGGAAGTCGGAAACGGTACCGAAGGAGTAGCAGACCGGGGTGGTGGTTCCCCTTTTTAAAAAGGGGGATCAGAGGGTGTGTGCCAATTACAGAGGCATCACACTACTCAGCCTCCCCGGGAAAGTTTACTCTAAGGTACTCGAAAGGAGGGTCAGGCCGATTGTCGAACCTCAGATTGAGGAGGAACAATGCGGATTCCGTCCTGGTCGTGGAATGACGGATCAGCTTTTTACTCTCGCAAGGATCCTGGAGGGGGCCTGGGAGTACGCTTATCCGGTATACATGTGTTTTGTGGACTTGGAGAAGGCGTATGACCGGGTTCCCAGGGAGTTACTGTGGGAGGTGCTGCGGGAGTATGGGGTGAGGGGGTCTCTACTCAGGGCCATCCAATCTCTGTACTCCCAAAGCGAGAGCTGTGTCCGGGTCCTCGGCAGTAAGTCGGACCCATTTCCGGTGAGGGTTGGCCTCCGCCAGGGCTGCGCTTTGTCACCAATCCTGTTTGTAATATACATGGATCGGATTTCGAGGCGTAGTCATGGGGGAGGGGGTCTGCAGTTCGGTGGACTAAGGATTGCACCACTGCTTTTTGCGGATGATGTGGTTCTGATGGCTTCATCGGTCTGCGACCTTCAGCACTCACTGGATCGGTTCGCAACCGAGTGTGAAGCGGCTGGGATGAGGATCAGCACCTCCAAATCTGAGGCCATGGTTCTCAGCAGGAAACCGATGGACTGTCCACTCCAAGTAGGGAATGAGTCCTTACCCCAAGTGAAGGAGTTCAAGTATCTCAGGGTCTTGTTCTCGAGTGAGGGAACAATGGAGCGTGAGATGGGCCGGAGAATCGGAGCAGCGGGAGCGGTACTGCAGTCGCTTTACCGCACCGTTGTGACGAAAAGGGAGCTGAGCCAGAAGGCAAAGCTCTCTGTCTACCGGACCATTTTCGTTCCTACCCTCACCTATGGTCATGAAGGATGGGTCATGACCGAAAGAACGAGATCGCGGATACAAGCGGCTGAGATGGGTTTTCTCCGCAGGGTGGCTGGTGTCTCCCTTAGGGATAAGGTGAGAAGTTCGGTCATCCGGGAGGGACTCGGAGTTGAGCCGCTCCTCCTTCGCGTCGAAAGGAGCCAGTTGAGGTGGTTCGGGCACCTAGTTAGGATGCCACCTGGGCGCCTCCCAGGCACGTCCAGCTGGGAAGAGACCAAGGGGTAGACCTAGGACCAGGTGGAGGGATTATATCTCTTCGCTGGCCTGGGAGCGCCTTGGGATCCCCCAGTCAGAGCTGGTTGATGTCGCCAGGGAAAAGGAAGTTTGGGGCTCTCTGCTGGAACTACTACCCCCGCGACTCGACCACGGATAAGCGGAAGAAGATGGATGGATGGATGGAAGTTTCAATGTTTTTTCATATTGGATATGGTATGTTATTGGTTATGGCCATGTTCTTATGATTTTATGATTATTTAAATGTATACAGTTCTGTTTCATATGGGTGTAGTCTCTTTATTTCCCCCTCAAAGTGCACCAGATTGATGCATTTAAGTCCAACATTTAAAAAAAATCTTACCGGGGGAGCATGCCCCCGGACCCCCCTACAGGATTTCAGGTACACCTCCACTTAAAATATGTTCACATGGACAGGTTCCTAAATAGATTTGCACACTTTTTTAAAATAGTAACCCATGTCCATATGTTTATTCTGAGGTAGTAGATTTAAAGTTTAGGGCTATCACTATAGGTAGCAACGCTGTAAATATTGACAAATAAATCCAGGAAAATGGCACAAAAGAAAACTGGTAGTGGCCTGGCTGGGTGTATAATTCCCGGCCTGACTTATTGTCCCAGTCCGGCCCTGCCCGCAGAGGGTTCAACAGATTTATTGTTGTATACTCAGGCAGATGATGAAGAAAGGGTAGCTGAAACCGGTGGTGGTTGGCGATGTGTCACGACCGATGGGAGCCTGGTGTGAAGACTTGCTACAGGCGCAGACAGAGCAGGCAAGCACGAAAACTAGAGAGTCCGCCTCCATGGAAGTCCACTAGAAGTGACGTTTCAGGAGGGATAGGGTCCGATTGATACCCGGGTGGAAGGCAAAGCGGGAAGAATGGGCGAATAGGAGAACTTGTGAGCGGTCAGGTGCAACGGTTATCCGGACTGTTACGTGGATCTGGCTGGTCTTTTCATGTGTTCCTCACTGAGCTCTCAATCTCCCACGTCACAGCGCACACCACCCTGTTAGCGGGAATTATGATGTCAGGAACTGTGGAGTCATGATCCACTGCAAACTGCCGGGACAGGGCGTCAGGTTTGTAGGTTTCTAGAATCGGAACGATAGGTAAAGGTAAAGTTGAATCTGCCAAAAATGAAAGCCCAGCAGGCTTGAAAAGAGTTTAATCATTTGGCAGTTTTTATGTAGGTTCCTATGGTGTGTGCACACACAAGGAATGGATGTTTAGAGCCCTCCAGCCAGCTCCTCCATTCTTCCAGTGCAAGCTTCACAGCAAGCAGCTCCCTGTTGCCAATGTCATAGTTGCGCTCAGACGTCTTCTATCTCAACAATTAACTGTAGAGATGTGTCAGTAGAGGCTGACAAGAAATGTCTCTTCAGCTCTGAGAAGGCAGGATCAGCCTGAGGAGTCCACAAGACATGGATTGCTGGGGAGGTGAGTAGGGATGGGTATCGTTTGAAATATATCGATTCCGATTCTGATCTATTCCCCGTTTCGATTCCAAAATTGTAAAAGAAAGAGGTCAAATGTTTAGATAACAAAGATATCTTTATTCCTTTAAGCTTTAACTGACATTTTTCCAACAAAAAAATATATACATGCAATACAAATGTATTACACAACAGCTGTGCTTTATTTTAACTGAGCTACAGTATGCCTGTGGCAAGCTATTAACAGGCGGCATTACACTGTGCCTTGTCTTTTTCTTTTTTAGTGTAGTGGAGCCTCACCTTAGAGCGTTTACCGCGATCCATCTTTGGTGTTATGAAGGGACTGAGCTCATGAACTGTCTACGGGAGGGCGGGGGGAGCCTCGCTGCGGGGCAACTGTGGACCTCTGTCGCCTGTCAGCGCAACTTACATGATGCCGTTTAAAAAAATTAAGGGCAGTGCCGGCCATCAGCGAACTGAGCCGGCCATTAACGGCCCGCTGACGACCGGCCGTTCTGTGATTCTCCAGAACACACAGATGGCCAGTCCGCCCTTACCCTGTATTCCACCGGGTCACCGCGGCGCAGAGGGACCCGGTGGAATGCAGGGTCTACCGCGTTTAGGAACCGTTAAGCAGAACCAAAATTGTGTATTTTGTATGGGTACCCGGTACCCGGCATTTTCTCATTGGTTTTCATCTGGAACAGAGTTTCGGTTCCCAACCCTAGAGGTGAGTTGGTTGAGAGGAATGGCCACACGACAGTCTCTGATATATCGACAACAAAAATGTGTAAACCCCAAAAAACGCTGAAGCTGCATCCTGCAGGAAGGTTTGGGGCGTTGTGCCCAAGGCCAGATTAGTACCTCCAGGGGCCCCTGGGCACTGACCGCTCATGCCCCCCCCCCCCCCCCCCCAACCCACGTACCAACAAATAACACCACGCCTACCCAATCATACCAACATGACCAATATTTAGAATTTTCAGTCAATCTGGCATGTCAAATCGCACACCTATTTGTCAAAAGCAGGGACTCAGCCACTTAGTTCAACCAAAGTAGGTCTAGCCTTTTGCCCTTTTAGTAAAAAATCACAAGACAAAGATACAATGGCTAAGATCCCAAGACAGTGTATGGCTCAAGAAGACCGAGGTAATATCAATCAAAACCTCAGAGCAGCACCCCACTTAATGCCAAAATATGACTGGCTGGCTGTACAAGTACACAAGGAGTGTTATTAGTTCCGAACGTACCGGGCGGCGCGGTCCCGTGGGTTAGATGCGCGTTCATAATGCTGAGGAAAATAACTCTTAGAATAATGTTATTAGCACATTTTACAACTTGAGGACCGAATGTTTTTAATAAGGGCTATACAAACGTTCATACTGGATAGTTTAAAAAAAATTACCAACGATTTACAGACCACTCTTTCCCAATGTAAATCAATGGGTAAAAGTGTTTCCGGGCCCAGCAACCTAACGGAGGTGTAGTACTGCCGTTTGGCCACAATGAATATTCTCATCAGAGTCCGGCGCACTTCCTGGGGGCTTGAGTGAGACCTACAGTACAGAGACGGTTTAGAAAATATATGAATTTGACCCTATAGAAAAGCTGTGTTATTTATGGTGAAGAGTGAGTGTCATTTCAAACAATGTATGATGAGTGAGGTTGTGCCCGAAAAAAAAATATTATTAAAATAATTTTTTTTTTTTCATCTTGTCACTGAGGGCCCTCTTTGCTCAAGGGCCCCTGGGCACTTGCCCAGGTTGCCCATATGGTTAATCCGGCCTTGGTTGTGCCACAGCTTGGTCCTTCTCTGGGTCTGCTTTCACCTGCTCTCGCTTTATGAGGTAGCCTAGAAAGACCACTGAATCCACAAGACATTTGCATTTTTCAGTTAACAGTTTGTTTTCCAGGAGCCTTTGTAGAACCTGCTGCACATGTTGGGTGTGCTCCTCCATTGTACGTGAGAATGTTAAGATGACAACAAGATACACAAAAACTGAACGGTTCAGGATTTCACGGAGGACATCGTGCATCAGAGCCGGGAAGACAGCTGGGGCATTGGTCCGAATGGCATCTCTAGATACTCTAAATCAGGGGTTCCCGACCTTTTTTCCCAAGAGCCCCGCCAAATGACTCCTGTTGGAAGCGGCAATGGACAATGACTGTTAGGGTTGAGCAGCGCAGGGAGGACCAAAGTGCAGACAGACGATAGTTTATTCAAGGCAACAGGATCAACAAAAAAACTAGACAGGAACTCTATTTCCCTCTAAGCACAAAAAGGAACCCACAAAACAAGAACTTAAATACACACATGGCCAATCAAGACACAGCTAGGGAGGGGAGGGGAAACACAAAGACACAGGTGAACAGAATCAGGTAATCACACAGGAGGGAAAACACAGACAGGAAACAAATACACACATGACAGACAGGGGGTGAACATCCTTGAATGAAAAACAGGAAGCCGACAGTCCTAGACATTTCCAAAATAAAACATAAAATAAACAGATCCTAACAATGACTATGTTTTAAAAATGCGCTTATCCAGAAAAGCCTGGTTTGGAAACATTTCTATTAAAGAAAGAATTATAAATTTCTGTCTTTTTATGCCTTTAATAGCTACTAACTTGAATTTGTATTCAAATTAATAAATCAATAAATCAACAGTCTGGTTTTGTATATGTTTAACTTTTGTCCAGTTTCTGAACAGATATGAGGAGCTGTGAGCTCTGAGTGTGTGCTCCAACGGCTGATGTGTTGGGTCAATCACGAAGCGTCGTTTCTTGACTGGCAGCAAAAACAACCAATCACAGCAGTGCTTCTCTGGCTGGCTCTGTCCAATCACAAACAAGAATTGTTCTCCCTAAAGTAATACCCTTTCCGTCCAATGTGAAATGCTGTAGTGTTTTCTGAAATGCTGTAGTGTTTTCTGAAATGCTGTTGAGTTTTACTGAAATGCTGTAGTGTTTTCTGAAATGCTGTGGTGTCTTGCACTTCAGGACCACCGTACCAAAGCATATCTCTCTGTCCCAGCAACATCAGTACCAAGCAAGAGAGTTTTTTCCACAGCAGGGGATATTGTAAACGCCCAAACATCCCAGCTTCTACCTGGAAATGTGGACATGCTCATATTCCTAAAAGATAACCTTGACGATGCTGAGTGAGTGAGTGAGAGAGTTAGAGTTGAGTTACTTGAAAAACTAAAGTGAAACTTGGTTTATTCTTTGCAGGGTCTGATTATTATATTGTTGACACTTTAAAATACTACTATCCTACTAAAATGCTGTACAAATCCGATTTATTATTTAATAAAGAAAAAAAATCAAGTAAAAAAAAAAAAATTCACAATTTTTTCCCTTTATTTTTCAATATCGCGATAAATATCGTATCGTGGACTTTTTATCGCGATATTATCGTACCGTGAGTTTTTGGTATCATTAGATCCCTAGAATATACTTAAAGTAAAGGTACTCATTTGCAGATTGGCCCATTTCAGAAAAATATATATTATATGTTTTGATTATAATTATTGACGCATTAAGGTGTTATCAAAGTTGGTATTATATCTTAAGTACAGTACTTGAGCAAATGTACTTAGTTACTTCCCACCTCTGTTTACACATTATAGTGTAAATATGGGAGTGACAGTGGTTAACAACTATCTTGTGTTGAGAAGAACAAACAAATATCATTTTAATTTGATCTCCAAATAGAGTTTAAAATTACACCAAATTGGGGTTAAAGTACCTACTCTGCAAACATAGTGAAATGTACACTATGTGGTGTGGACCCATTGACACAAAGTGTTGAAATCAAATCTGAGAGTGTTAATTTGGGTATGCTGATTTTGCTTTGATATAACATTCAAATCACTCTGTTTGCATAAAGTAAGAAAGGTCAAAGCAGCACAATGAAACAACCCAGAGGTTAAACCTGGAACAATACGTATGTTCTCTTTGGATGAGATCAACACTGTCAAAATACTACATTAAAAGTAAAACACATGCATGTTGTGATTATAATCAGGAACAGGTACTCAAAGTATCAAAATGAAAGGTAATCAATACTTGCTCCTTAAGTCTATATGTTATGATATAATTTGTATCACCCTGTAATAATTCATTTTGTGTTCACAATTAACTGTTAACAGTACTTTACTATAAATATGTTTTTACAGTAAAACAGCTAACCTTTGGTTAGAGTTTAACACTGTAAGGATGGTATGATATGCATGCAAAACTAATCTCAAACACAAGACACAGCAGGGCAGGGCAGGAAGGACACCAGAGCCGTTTCTCAGTTCTCCAATACAGAAATAAAAAGGGTTTTGTTTGAAGATCTGTTTAGCTCGCTAACGTCAGGAGCGTTGTGACTACTAGTGGAGCACGTGCGTGAACTACGAGCACCAGCCTCACAACGGCGGTAAATTGACTCACTAAAAAGAGCCAGAATTCCCATCACTAACGTAAAGAGATAGTATCTATAAGGGACGGCTCAATTTTGAGACCTCCCGCATGATTATCAATACCCCAAGGGGCGAGATCTTGTGTGGAGCCGCAGACCGAGGGCCATTGATGCTCATTTTGTCTTTCTTCTATTCACGAATAATCACACCAACAGTTGTCTCCTTCTCCAAGCTGCTTTCTGATGGTCTTGTAGCCAATCCCAGCCTTGTGCAGGTCTACAATCTTGTCCCTGCGGTCCTTAGACAGCTCTTTGGTCTTGCCCATGGAGGAGAGGTTGGAATGTGATTGATTGAGTCTGTGAACAGGTGTCTTTTATACAGGTAACAAGTTGATATTAGGAGTACATTCTTAAGGCTGGCGTCACACTGTCCCGAAATTGACACCAGATGGACACACAAATATGGAATTGTGAATTTCGCACGAAGATGGCCCCGAACTTGGTCAACAGCCAAGCAACAGCCGAAGCAGTACGATGCCTACAGAAGGCCACACGATGGCACCCGAACCACACACGAAAAGATGGTCGTAGACTTTACTGATTTCTTACAGTGCAGACGCTTTTCTGCTTGCTCCTGCCTCTGCTTACTTTTTATGCTGATTTTCCTATTCTTATTCTCTGAAAACTTCGAGCAGCGGCTCCTGGACATTAACTTATCACTGGGACAGTTCATCTTCGTAAATAGACGGAGGGTTTCAGCCATATTTCAACATTTTTACGACGACCTCAGTCTTACAGTAGCGTGGCCTAGCAACAGCTAAAGCCTGGTAGGCTACTGCATGCTAGTTGGTAGCAAAATGCCTCCGTTCTCTACAGATGACTTCCACAAACTTATACAGAAGATCGATGTGTTGGAAATGAAAATACAACGGATGACAGGACGGAGGACGGATAACAGGCAGAGCCCAGCGCTCTGCAATCTGTGATGCAACCGGCTGGCCTGTATTGTTATCACCAAGGAAGAGCACCTCTTCAACCCCTGTTCATACTAGGAAACAGCAGTGGACAGCTGCTAAAGGGGAAATTACAAAAAATCCTCCTAAACCACCAAGTGTGCCAATCCAGAACAGAAACGCTCCGCTGACCGAGAACCGGAGATCTCTTTCTGATGACCTGGATAACCTGTCCTCTTCACACGGCAGGGTAAGGACCAATAGCTACTCCAAAAGTAAAAGGCTAGAGGGAAAGCTAACGACTGGGCCTGAAACTCTGATTGTGGGTGACTCTGCTGTAAGAGATGTAAAAGGTCTGTGTAGTAAGAACAACACCAAAGTACTCTGTTTTCCCAAGGATGTGGTATCTGATTTGGCTGAGAAGATCCTGCATATTGGGGCTGAACATCAAACTGTGAAGAATGTGGTACTACACATTGGAACAAATGATGTTGTGAAACAAGAGTCAGAAGTGCTGAAAGAAGACTTTAAATGTTTGTTGGAAACGGTCAGCTCTCTAAATGCAGAGGTGTTCATCAGTGGCCCTCTACCGCCAGTCAGAAGAGGAGTGGAGAGATTCAGCAGATTGTTTGCACTGAACACCTGGCTTTCAACTGTCTGTACTGACCATTCTGTCCATTTTATTGACAATTTTAACTTGTTCTGGGACCGCATACATCTTTTCAAGGCAAATGGAGTTTGCCTGAACAAGTCAGGAGTGAAATTGTTTATCTCTAACATATTCAACTGCCTGCGTCATCAATCTGTTCCCTCTGCCAAGGACAAGCGGCAAGAGGAATCAAAACAGGAGAAAGACACAACACATCGCGCAGAAAACCCTGAAGAATGATCACTGCACCCGCCTGAGGAATGTTCTGATTATGGGAGACAAATGAGACACATGGAGGAGTCTCCACTGCCGATCACCCACCCCCCTGTCAACGCCTTTGAGGATACTCTTCATTCATCCCCCAGCTCTCTCTACTCTCCGCTCACCCTTTCACTCTCGCCCACCCCCCTGGAGTTCGATGACCACATGAAGGCGAGACGCAGGGTTGGCAGCATGTCCTTTACTCCCGCCCCTCAACGACGCCCACCAAAATCGCCGAAGCAGAGATGCGCACCATCTCCCCCGGCTTACAGTGTAGCCCTCACGCTGCCGTCCTATGATGAGAGGAGCAAGGTGGTGGGTCCTCCCTCCCCTTCAAAGTCTGATAGGGATGTGTGTGTACAAAACGCTGCAAACTGATATCTGCTGGGTCCAGGCTCAAGGGCGTATGGCACTCTCAACTCTTTCCAGGACATGCCGGGGCCCTGCCTGCCTGTAGCTTTGCCGATATCTGTGTTGATAGGTAATAGATTAAGAGCGGTGAATCATCTTAGATACAGGAAGCGCTCAAACGTTTGTGTGAGTTTATCTAATTTAGCAGTGATTCCATGTCAGCCACAGCTTGTTACAAAAAACATGACTGATAGTGTGTTTAACAAACTTAAACTAGCTTTATTAAATGTCAGGTCTCTGGCAGGAAAAACATTTTTAATCAATGATTTTATCACTGAGCACAATCTCGATTTTATGTTTTTAACAGAAACTTGAATTGAACAAAATAACAGTGCAGCTGTTCTTATCGAATCAACCCTTCCCAACTTTAGTTTTATGAGTCAGGAAAGAATGCATAAGAAAGGGGGTGGAGTTGCTATTCTGTTCAATGATTCCCTTCAATGCAGGAAGACATCTTATGGGAACTTTGCTTCTTTTGAATATGTGGCCCTTCAGCTGAAATGCTCCTCTCGAGCTCTGTTCCTAAATATCTATAGACCACCCAAATACTGTGCAAGCTTTTTTGATGATTTTACCGAACTGCTGTCTATAGTGTGTATTGACTTTGACCGTCTAGTCATTGTTGGTGATTTTAACATCCATGTTGACAACCCCCAGGACAGAGGGGCAAAATAACAGTTTTGTATTCTTGATAGCCATGGACTGACTCAGCATGTGACGGAGCCCACGCACAATAAGGGGCACACTCTGGACTTAATTATCTCAAAGGGTCTGAATATCTCTAAGGTTGTGGTGACTGATGTTGCACTCTCTGACCATTCCTGTGTTTTCTTTGAGAGCTCTATTTCTGTTCACAAAAATGTTGAGAAAGAGGTAACCACAAAGCGATATTTAACTGAAAATACTAGGGAAATGTTTACTTTTTCTTCCACACTTGCCCCTGCTAACATCTCAGTAAATGAGCTAGTAGATCGTTTTAATTAAAAAAAAATTAAAAATGGTAAAGATGCCATTGCTCCAACTAAGGTAAAGGAAGTGTCTGGCAAGAAAATATTTCCATGGAGAAAGGCCATGACCGTGAAAACAGAAAAAAGAGAATGTCGAAAAGCTGAACGCAGGTGGCGAAAAACCAATCTCCAGGTTCACTTTGAAATCTATAAAGAGAGACTTGGCCTTTATAATTTGGAATTGAAAAACGCACGACAATCGTTCTTCTCTGACATCATTACCAAAAACAAAAACAACGCACGTGCCTTGTTTGCTACCGTCGACAGACTAACTAACCCCCCAGTGTCAGTAGCCTCTGAATTTCTATCCACCAGGGCGTGCAATGATTTTGCCTCCTTTTTCACTGACAAAATTCAGAAAATCAGACAAGCAGTCAGTACCTCTGCATCAGGTACAGCAAATGTGTTGTCTCTGTGTCCACTTAACATCAATTCAAACACCATGACACAATTCCATCAGATTAATGATAAAAACCTAGAGGACATAATTCAACTTCTGAAATCCTCCTCCTGCTGCCTTGATATTATTCCAACAGGATTTTTCAAAGATGTTTTGCCTTGCATGGACTCAGATCTACTTCATATAGTAAACACATCTCTTCACTCAGGTATTTTTCCACAGGCCCTGAAAACTGCAGTCATTAAACCGCTCTTAAAAAAGAATAATCTAGATGCTTCAGTAATGAAAAAGTATAGGCCCATATCAAACCTCCCATTTCTAGGTAAAATCATTGAAAAAGTTGTTTTTCAACAGTTGAGTAACTTCTTGCATTTAAATAACTGTTTGGATGTGTTCCAGTCAGGCTTTCGTCCAAACCACAGCACTGAGACTGCTCTTGTAAAGGTTTTTAATGACATCCACTTAAACACAGACAGTGGCAGAACTTCAGTGTTAGTATTATTAGAGAGAAAAAGAAAGAAAGAAAGATATGAGGCGAAAACTGCGACTTGCTGTAAACCAAATCTACTGTATATTGTTGTCTCTGTGCACACACACACACACATTTCTCAGCTGATACCACTCTTCCACATCCATACCAACACACCTACATCATATTAGTTGCATACATGTATTCCAATGGCTGGCAGGGCCCCATTATACAACAGGCAAAGAAACCAAGAAATGACAAGCATGTAATTCAATGGTAAAATGTCACATCTGGTTTTTACAGTAAAAAGGACAAATTGAACTATTTTCCTCCAATATAAAACCCTGACATTACAAAATGCATGATTTTATACCGGTATGGCGGAGAGATCAAAATATGTGGTTATAATGTGAGTGGATGGGACATTTTTGTCCGCGAGTGGCTAATGTTGTCACGGTTGAGTGAAGGAAGCAGGACCCAAGGCCACCAGGGTGGGTGGAGGGGGTCCGGAGGACGGGACTAAGCTGACCGCCCAGGAGCCCAGTAGGGGACCAGGAAGGGATCTCGGGCGGACGGCCCGGGGGCACGGCAGAAGCCGAGAAGGGGGACTCGGGCGGACGGCCTGGGGGCAAGGCAGAGTCCATGGTGGGGCGTAGGCCACAGCGGGCGAACTCAGGGGGCCGAGCATGAGGGCGAAGGCAGCGGCAGGAAGAGTCAGGGGGCCGGGCTCGAGGACGAGGGCAGCGGCAGGAAGAGTCAGGGGGCCGGGCCCGCGGACGAAGACCGCGGCTCACAGAGGGTCGGGATCGAGGGCGAAGACCAGACAGCTCCGGAGGCCGGGCAGGACCCGGTGTCGGCCGGACAGGAACCGGAGCCGGCGGGACAGGCTTCGGCAGGATCCCCCACGGAAGAGGACCAGGAGTTGGCAGGACCCCCAGCAGGAGAGCGGTTGGCGGGACCTCCGACGAGACAGGACAAAAGGTTGGCAGTACCCCCGGCAGGAGAGTAGACGGCGGGACCTCCAACGGCACAGGACACAGGGTTGGCAGTACCCCCGGCAGGTGAGTAGACGGCGGGACCTCCAACGGAACAGGACATAGGATTGGCAGGACCCCCGGCAGGAGAGTAGTCGGCGGGACCTCCAACGGGACAGGACATGGGGTTGGCAGGAACCCCGGCAGGAGAGTAGTCGGCGGGGCCTCCAACGGGACAGGACATGGGGTTGGCAGGACCCCCGGCAGGAGAGTAGTCGGCGGGGCCTCCAACGGGACAGGACATAGGGTTGGCAGGACCCCCGGCAGGAGAGTAGTCGGCGGGGCCTCCAACGGGACAGGACACAGGGTTGGCAGGACCCCCGGCAGGAGAGTAGTCGGCGGGGCCTCCAACGGAACAGGACATAGGGTTGGCAGGACCCCCGGCAGGAGAGTAGTCGGCGGGGCCTCCAACGGGACAGGACACAGGGTTGGCAGGACCCCCGGCAGGAGAGTAGTCGGCGGGGCCTCCAACGGGACAAGACATGGGGTTGGCAGGACCCCCGGCAGAGGGCTAGTCTGCGGGACCTCCAACTGGACAGGACATGGGGTTGGCAGGACCCCCGGCAGAGGGCTAGTCTGCGGGACCTCCAACGGGACAAGACATGGGGTTGGCAGGACCCCCGGCAGAGGGCTAGTCTGCGGGACCTCCAACTGGACGGGACATGGGGTTGGCAGGACCCCCGGCAGAAGACTAGTCTGCGGGACCTCCAACTGGACAGGACATGAGGTTGGCAGGACCCCCAGCGGAACCTCCAACGGTACAGGACATGGGGTTGGCAGGACCCCCGGCAGAAGACTAGTCTGCGGGACCTCCAACTGGACATGAGTAGGGGCTTGAGTGGGGACTCGAGAGAGGGCTTGAGAGGGAACTTGAGAGGAAACTGGAGAGTGGACTCGAGAAGGAACTCGAGAGGTGACTCGAGAGGTAACTCGAGAGGGGACCTGAGAGGGGACTTGAGAGGGAACTCGAGAGGAGACCTGAGGGGAAACTTGAGAGGTGACTCGAGAGGGAACTCGAGAGGGGACTAGAGAGAGGACTTGAGAGGGAACTCGAGAGGAGACCTGAGGGGAAACTTGAGAGGTGACTCGAGAGGACACTGGAGAGTTGACTTGGGAGGTGACTCGAGAGGACACTGGAGAGTTGACTTGAGAGGGGACTCGAGAAAAGACTCGAGAGGGAACTCGAGAGGGGACCTGAGAGGGGACTTGAGAAAAGACTCGAGAGGGAACTTGAGATGGGATGAGGGAAGGGACTAGAGAAGTGACTCGAGGAGGGACTTGAGAAGTGACTAGAGGTGAGACTGGAGAAGGGACTAGAGAAGGGACTAGGACAGCTGGGGCCAGAGCTAAGGCTGGAACCATGGCTGCTGGGGCCAGAACTAGGTCTGGAACCATGGCTGCTGGGGCCAGAACTGGGGCCGGAATGATGGCTGCTGGGGCCAGAACTGGGGCCGGAATGATGGCTGCTGGGGCCAGAACTGGGGCTGGAACCATGGCTGCTGGGGCCTGTACTGGGGCCGGAACTATGGCTGTGTGGGCCGGTTCTGTAGCCGGAACCATGACTCTTGGGGCTCGGATTGCTAGCCTGGACTTGCGACTCCTTCTCCTAGAAGCCGCCTGAAGGCTCCGTGGACCTCCAAAAGCCAGCCGAGTTCCAGAAAACGCCTCTTGGACAGGAGCAGGAACTGGGGCGGAAGCACTGGTTGACTCCAGACGGAACACACCGAGACGTTTATAGTCCGCAGGCTGGAAATCACACGCCCAGATGAAGTTCAACATCCAGTCAGGTAAGAACTTCACCAAGTCCGGTTTCTCCATAGCCAACCGGTGCGCCTCTACCAGAGCGGCCTCCTTCTGCCGAACACTGGACGCTCCCCTCCACCAATCATAGCAGCAAGCCAAAGCAAATGAAAACTGCTGTAATTCCAACTCAAATGGGTCATCTGCTGGGTCCATCTCTGGTCGGTGCTTTCTGTCACGGTTGAGTGAAGGAAGCAGGACCCAAGCGCAGATAACTTTGATAAACCTTTATTTCAAGGCTAAAATGGAACGAATACAGAAAAACACAGAACACTCACCGGTGGAGTCCGTCACCAACAAAAGAAGCACCGACACTGAACACAGCACGAGACAAGACTAAATACAGGGAGGGCTAATTACCAGACACAGGTGAACACAATCGGTAAACGAGACACAGGTGAGGAGGGAGGAGAAAAACACAAGAGCCACAGGTGAACACAATTAGCTAACGAGACACAGGTGAGGAGGGAGGAGAACACACAGGGACACTAACGACAGGAGGAAAACATGACAGAGAACAGTGAAAACACCCAAACTTAGACAGAACTGTGACAAATGTGTGACTTTTTTAACTTGTTTAATCTGATTCTGTGCAAAAACTAATTATCCACCAAAATCAATGTTGTTGCTAATCTTTGACAAATCCAAGACTGTGATAAAAAATAAATAAGCAGACCCCCCCAACATTCATTATATGGAAAATAACTGCCTTTTTGTGCATGTTTTTCATAGAAAACGCAAATTCGTGTTTTCAAACTGGCAGTTAAAGGGTTAAAATCCTGAACACAAGTTAACATTTGGTATTTTTGATCAGGACTGAAGTTGATTGAAAGATTTAACCCCAAAAATTTGTAAAAAATATTAATCTGTTGTCATTTTAGAGCAGTTTTTGGAAGTGGACATTTTTGTCCCGAATGACTAATTTGTAACTTTTTTGTTCAATCTGATTTTGTGCAAAAACTAATAATGCCAAAAAATCCATTTTGTTGCTAATCTTTGACATATCCAAGACTGTTATAAAAAAAAAGAGCCAGTCCCCAGATATGTATTTTTTGGAAAATAACTCATTTTCTCTGTTTTCATCATGAAAAAAAACAGCGGTTTCATGTATTCAAAATGGCATTTAAATGGTTAAAATCCTGAAAATGATTATATTTTTGGTATTTTCTATTAGGGCGGAAGTTGCTTTAAAGATTAAACCCAAAAAAGTTGTGAAAAAAAACCTTTTAATATAATGTTTTTATCAAAGCATTTTGCAGTGGACATTTTTGTCTCAAATGACTAATTTGCGTAGTCCAATCGAATGATACCGGAGGATTTAAATTGGATCCCTATAAAGTATATTCATTACTCGTTATTCTCTACTAATAGTTAATTAAAGACTGTATATAATGACTATTTTGCACATCCCTTTCAAGATTTCAAGATTTTCTAAGGTTTATTGACATATCATACACAAACGGTGTAGTTATGCAATGAATGAAACACTATGTGTATACCTCCAGCAATGTTAACTATGTTGAATCACTTATTTTAACTGATATTATACATATGTATTATACTCTTATATAAGATGTATGTAGATAGTATAAGAAATGTGCAGAATACGACAGTTTAATGGTGGAGGTACACACATATTGATAGATGTCTTGTAATGCACGGTTGAGTTTTTCATCTCCGGCCTTGTCAGGTATTGAACAATCAATAAATAAAGAACACAGAATTATTAAATATAAAACACAGAATTTGTGTGATTATACTAAATGATTTACAAATAAACACCACTGCATATTTACAACTGTTACACAAGCTGATGTAACGCAAATGTTCCAACTTGGGATCAATAAAGTATATCTTATCTTAAGATGATCGATGGCTACTGCCATATTTGCAAAATGTGCCTCTGAACCTTGACAAGTGCATGTTTCAGGCTCATCAATGAACAACAGGAGGGGTCACAAACATAAGACCAGCTGTTAAATAAAGCTCTTCTGACCTTAGCTGGCATGTGGGTATATATTAATGCTGCCCATTATGGGCACAAGCAATTTTCACCCATTTATTAATTATATGTTTTACATTTGAGTGTTTCCTATCCCCTAAACCTCCAGGGATGTACACAGTTTAATACTGGCAACTTCTTATTATGGGAAATACGAAAACGTCTTTTAAAACTACAACTCCCAGTAGAGACGTGCCATAGAGCATGTTGCGAAACACAACAGCCAGCATGTGTAGTTCTGGGGATGGGGTGGGGAACGGGGGGACGGGGTGGACCCATTCAAATCCAGTTTTGGACAATCTGCCGTGGTTCCATCCCATTTCAAGTGCTGTTCGACGCTCGGCACACTCTCCAATCACAGAGCTTGAGGATCACAGGGTTTGTCAAGCGAAGCGGAGAGAATACTTACTTCCGGGTGTAATATTCTCTAAAGCAAATTAGCGGCTCCGACCCTCGGTCCTGACGGACTCCAACTTGTGTTTATTAATCAAACAAATAAATAAACACAAGGATAATTATGTGTTATTGTTGAGTAAATGGAGAATTGCACAGGGGAAAATAACGTATCTATGCCACAATTTTAGATGCGGATTTTGTTAAACTAATATGTTTGCGCTGTGGACCAACACTATACATTGACGGGGAAGGGGGTAGCAATAAAGATAACACCATTAAACAGTTACACAACATAACAGAAATAATATCGATAGCAGCATCCCTAGCAACCACCTTGGTGACAATGAAAACGTTGTATCGACACAATTTCCTGAAGTAATCTTCGTAATAACTAGCAAACTAAAGATCATGTGCATCCACTGCACACATAATCTGAAATAACAACTCATATTTCTCGCATCAAATGACATCAAAACGCATTTTAATGGTATGCTTTGACATGCAAAAATGTGTGTTGTCTACTACAAAGGCAAGGCAAGGCAAGTTTATTTATAGAGCACTTTTCAACACAAGGCAATTCAAAGTGCTTTACAACAAATGAAAGACATTAAGAAAATGGCATTTAAAATCAGTCATTAAAAAGAAAAGCTAATAAAATAAACATTAAAAGAAGAAATACATGGATAAAAGTTACAGTGCAGTCTAAGATATGAATAGTTCAATTAAAAGCAGCGACAAAAAGAAAAGTCTTCAGCTTGGATTTAAAAGTAGTCAGAGTTGCAGCGGACCTGCAGGTTTCTGGGAGTTTGTTCCAGATATTTGGAGCATAATAACTGAAACGCTGCTTTACCATGTTTAGTTCTGACTCTGGGGACAGAAAGCTGACCAGTCCCTGAAGACCTGAGAGATCTGGATGGTTCATAATTTAGCAGTAGATCAGAAATGTATTTTGGGCCTAAACCATTCAAAGCTTTATAAACCAGCAGCAGTATTTTGAAATATATTCTTTGACACACAGGAAGCCAGTGTAAATACTTCAGAACAGGAGTGATGTGATCCACTTTCTTAGTGTTAGCGAGGACTCGAGCAGTAGCGTTCTGAATCAGCTGCAGCTTCCGAATAGATTTTTTAGTGAGACCTGTGAAGACACCATTGCAGTAGTCGAGTCTACTGAAGATAAAAGCATGGACAAGTTTTTCCAAATCCTGCTGCGACATTAGTCTTTTAATCCTAGATAAGTTCTTTAGGTGATAGTAGGCTGATTTAGTAACTGTTTTAATGTGGCTGTTGAAACTCAGGTCAGAGTCCATGACTACACCTAGATTTCTGGCTTTATCTGTTGTTTTGAACATTGCAGACTGAAGCTCAGCGCTAACTTTTATACGTTCTGCCTTGGCTCCAAAAACCATTACCTCAGTTTTATCTTTGTTTAATTGGAGAAAGTTCTGACAGATCCAGTCATTGATTTGTTCAATGCACTTACTCAGTGTTTGAATTGGAGCATAGTCTCCTGTTGAAACTGTTACGTAAATTTGTGTGTCATCTGCATAGCTATGGTAACTTATTTTGTTGTTTTTTCATTATCTGAGCCAGTGGTAGCATGTAGATGTTAAAGAGAAGAGGCCCCAAGATGGAGCCTTGAGGAACCCCACATGTCATATTTGTCAACTCAGGTGTGTATTTACCAATAGAAACAAAGTTGTTTCTGTCCTTTAAGTAGGATTCAAACCAATTTAGGACGGTTTCCGAAAGTCCCACCCAGTTTTCCAGTCGGTCTAGTAATATGCTGTGGTCAACAGTGTCAAACGCAGCACTGAGATCTAATAATACTAACACTGAAGTTCTGCCACTGTCTGTGTTTAAGTGGATGTCATTAAAGACCTTTACAAGAGCAGTCTCAGTACTGTGGTTTGGACGAAAGTCTGACTGGAACACATCGAAACAGTCATTTAAATGCAAAAAATTACTCAACTGTTGAAAAACAACTTTTTCAATGATTTTACCTAGAAATGGCAGGTTTGATATGGGCCTGTAATTGTTCATTACTGAAGCATCTAGATTATTCTTTTTTAAGAACGGTTTAATGACTGCAGTTTTCAGGGCCTGTGGAAAAATACCTGAGTGAAGAGATTTGTTTACTATATGAAGTAGATCTGAGGCCATGCAAGGCAAAACATCTTTAAAAAATCCCGTTGGAATAATATCAAGGCAGCAGGAGGAGGATTTCAGAAGTTGAATAATGTCCTCTAGGTTTTTATCATTAATCTGATGGAATTGTGTCATGGTGTTTGAATTGATGTTAAGTGGACACAGAGACAACACATTTGCTGTTCCTGATGCAGAGGCACTGACTGCTTGTCTGATTTTCTGAATTTTGTCAGTGAAAAAGGAGGCAAAGACAACTAATTATTATAAAACAAAATATATATATTTAGTTTTACATTGTAATACAAAACACCCTGTTCCTTTAATTCTGTCACGGTTGAGTGAAGGAAGCAGGACCCAAATGCAGATAACTCTGATAAACCTTTATTTCAAGGCTAATGAAACTAATACAGACAAACAGAACACTCACCGGTGAATTCCGTCACCAACAAAAGAAGCACCAACACTGAACACAGGACGAGACAAGACTAAATACAGGGAGGGATAATTACAAGACGAGAAACAGCCGGGCAGGGGAGGAGAAACACAAGGGCCACAGGTGAACACAATCAGCTAACGAGACACACCAGGGAAACTAACGACAGGAGGAAAACATGACAGAGAACAGCGGAAACACCCAAACCTAGACATAGAACTGTGACATGACATGATAACCGTGACAGAACCCCCCCCCTCAAGGGACGGATTCTAGACGTCCCTAAACACCAAAACAAAAATCCAACAACGTCCAGCAGGGTGGGTGGAGGGGGGTCCGGAGGACGGGACTGAGCTGACCGCCCAGGAGCACAGTAGAGGACCAGGAAGGAATCTCGGGCGGACGGCCCGGGGGCAAGGCAGAAGCCGAGAAGGAGGGACTCGGGCGGACGGCCTGGGGGCAAGGCAGAGTCCAAGGTGGGGGACTCGGGCGGACGGCCCGGGGGCAAGGCAGAGTCCATGGTGGGGGTCTCGGGCGGACGGCCCGGGGGCAAGGCAGAGTCCATGGTGGGGCGAAGGCCACAGCGGGCGAACTCAGGGGGCCGAGCATGAGGGCGAAGGCAGCGGCAGGAAGAGTCAGGGGGCCGGGCTCGAGGACGAGGGCAGCGGCTCACAGAGGGTCGGGATCGAGGGCGAAGACCAGACAGCTCCGGAGGCCGGGCAGGACCCGGTGTCGGCCGGACAGGAACCGGAGCCGGCGGGACAGGCTTCGGCAGGATCCCCCACGGAAGAGGACCAGGAGTTGGCAGGACCCCCAGCAGGAGAGCGGTTGGCGGGACCTCCAACGAGACAGGACAAAGGGTTGGCAGTACCCCCGGCAGGAGAGTAGTCGGCGGGGCCTCCAACGGGACAGGACACAGGGTTGGCAGGACCCCCGGCAGGAGAGTAGTCGGCGGGGCCTCCAACGGGACAGGACACAGGGTTGGCAGGACCCCCGGCAGGAGAGTTGTCGGCGGGGCCTCCCACAGCACAGGACATAGGATTGGCAGGACCCCCGGCAGGAGAGTAGACGGCGGGACCTCCAACGGCACAGGACACAGGGTTGGCAGGACCCCCGGCAGGAGAGTAGTCGGCGGGGCCTCCAACGGGACAGGACATAGGGTTGGCAGGACCCCCGGCAGGAGAGTAGTCGGCGGGGCCTCCAACGGGACAGGACACAGGGTTGGCAGGACCCCCGGCAGGAGAGTAGTCGGCGGGGCCTCCAACGAGACAGGACAAAGGGTTGGCAGGACCCCCGGCAGGAGAGTAGTCGGCGGGACCTCCAACGGCACAGGACATGGGGTTGGCAGGACCCCCGGCAGGAGAGTAGTCGGCGGGGCCTCCAACGGGACAGGACACAGGGTTGGCAGGACCCCCGGCAGGAGAATAGTCGGCGGGGCCTCCAACGGGACAAGACACAGGGTTGGCAGGACCCCCGGCAGGAGAGTAGTCGGCGGGGCCTCCAACGGGACAGGACACAGGGTTGGCAGGACCCCCGGCAGGAGAGTAGTCGGCGGGGCCTCCAACGAGACAGGACATGGGGTTGGCAGGACCCCCAGCGGAGCCTCCAACGGTACAGGACATGGGGTTGGCAGGGCCCCCGGCAGGAGAGTAGACGGCGGGACCTCCAACGAGACAGGACATGGGGTTGGCAGGACCCCCAGCGGAACCTCCAACGGTACAGGACATGGGGTTGGCAGGACCCCCGGCAGAAGACTAGTCTGCGGGACCTCCAACGGGACAGGACACAGGGTTGGCAGGACCCCCAGCGGAACCTCCAACGGTACAGGACATGGGGTTGGCAGGACCCCCGGCAGGAGAGTAGTCGGCGGGACCTCCAACGGGACAGGACACAGGGTTGGCAGGACCCCCAGCGGAACCTCCAACGGTACAGGACATGGGGTTGGCAGGACCCCCGGCAGAAGACTAGTCTGCGGGACCTCCAACGGCACATGAGTAGGGGCTTGAGTGGGGACTCGAGAGAGGGCTTGAGAGGGAACTCGAGAGGAGACTGGAGAGTCGACTGGAGAGGTGACTCGAGAGGGGACTCGAGAAGGAACTCGAGAGGTGACTCGAGAGGTGACTCGAGAGGGGACCTGAGAGGGAACTCGAGAGGAGACCTGAGGGGAAGCTTGAGAGGGGACTTGAGAAGGGACTCGAGAGAGGGCTTGAGAGGGAACTCGAGAGGAAACTGGAGAGTTGACTTGAGAGGTGACTCGAGAAGGGACTCGAGAAGTGACTAGAGGTGGGACTGGAGAAGGGACTAGAGAAGGGACTAGGAAAGTGACCTGAGGAGGGACTAGGGAAGGGACAAGAGGAGAGACTAGAGAAGGGACCAGGGATGGGACTATGGCAGCTGGGGCCAGGACTGGGGCTGGAACCATGGCTGCTGGGGCCGGGACCATGGCTGCTGGGGCCAGAACTAGGTCTGGAACCATGGCTGCTGGGGCCAGAACTGGGGCCGGAACCATGGCTGCTGGGGCCAGAACTGGGGCCGGAATGATGGCTGCTGGGGCCAGAACTGGGGCCGGAATGATGGCTGCTGGGGCCAGAACTGGGGCTGGAACAATGGCTACTGGGGCCAGAACTGGGGCCGGAACGATGGCTGCTGGGGCCAGAACTGGGGCCGGAATGATGGCTGCTGGGGCCAGAACTGGGGCTGGAACCATGGCTGCTGGGGCCAGAACTGGGGCTGGAACCATGGCTGCTGGGGCCTGTACTGGGGCCGGAACCATGGCTGTGTGGGCCGGTTCTGTAGCCGGAACCATGGCTCTTGGGGCTCGGATTGCTAACCTGGACTTGCGACTCCTTCTCTTAGAAGCCGCCTGAAGGCTCCGTGGACCTCCAAAAGCCAGCCGAGTTCCAGAAAACGACTCTTGGACAGGAGCAGGAACTGGGGCGGAAGCACTGGTTGACTCCAGACGGAACACACCGAGACGTTTATAGTCAGCAGGCTGGAAATCACACACCCAGATGAAGTTCAAAATCCAGCCTGGTAAGAATTTCACCAAGTCTGGTTTCTCCATAGCCAACCGGTGCGCCTCTACCAGAGCGGCCTCCTTCTGCAGAACACTGGACGCTCCCTTCCACCAATCATAGCAGCAAGCCAAATCAAAGGAAAAATGTTGTAATTCCACCTCAAATGGATCATCTGCTGGGTCCATTTCTGGTTGGTGCTTTCTGTCACGGTTGAGTGAAGGAAGCAGGACCCAAATGCAGATAACTCTGATAAACCTTTATTTCAAGGCTAATGAAACTAATACAGACAAACAGAACACTCACCGGTGAATTCCGTCACCAACAAAAGAAGCACCAACCCTGAACACAGGACGAGACAAGACTAAATACAGGGAGGGATAATTACAAGACGAGAAACAGCCGGGCAGGGGAGGAGAAACACAAGGGCCACAGGTGAACACAATCAGCTAACGAGACACACCAGGGAAACTAACGACAGGAGGAAAACATGACATTGAGAACAGCGGAAACACCCAAACCTAGACATAGAACTGTGACATGACATGATAACCGTGACAAATTCAGTGCTTTAACATATATTTTTGTAGTTTCCTTTCATTTCAAATCTTTGAAGTAAGCTTGGGGGACACAAAGGGCACCCGATTCAGAGAATCACCGTATTAGTGTTTTATATTTACATACACTTCAATATAATTCATGTGCCTTGACACAATGAGGTCCATCTTAACTTAAACAAATTAGTTCATGAAGACATTAACACCAGCGGGAAAAATCAACGGTAACTTTATACACCTTTGGAGTTTTGCAATTTGAATTAGGCTAACGTTAGCTTCAGTGGTGTAATGTAACTAAGTACATTGACTCAAGTACTGTCTAATTTTAAAGTAGTTTTATAGCAGCGGTATAGTATTTTCAAACTGTAGGATTTCTGCTTTTATTAAAGCAGAAAGTATAAACATAATAATTACAAAAAAATGCAAAAAAAATACATCTTAAAATATATTTGAAGATCATGTTTAATCATCTGATTCATCCTTACGTTACTGTTTTAGTCTGTGTTCTTCTAATTCGTGTCAGTGTGCGCCTATTGAGCAGTTTGTAGCCATGTTTATGGAGCTAATAACTCCACAAACAAACTAATCAGGTTTTACAAATGCCTCATGATTCACTAACAAACACAATGTGGTTTGCAAATATAAAACATCTACAAATTAATGCATTTAGTTTTGCAAAGAAAAAACGTATCTATCAAATAAACACATACCATTTTTCTAATAAATCATGTTTCAGAGACAAATTCAGCTTAGGTTTTACAAGTACACAACTTTTTTTTACAACTACAACACTTTTTTTTACAAGTACAAAACTTTTTCTTCTCATGGCGGAATATTACCAAAAGTCACGTGACTCACTCGTGACTCACTCACGTGACTTTTGGCAGTAATATTCCGCAGGGGCCGGCACATGCATAGATATACATATATATATATAAGGCGGGAGGTTGAGCAGAGCATGGAACAGCCCTTGCCAGCCTGATGACAGCGGTGTGAATTTAGCGATCACAACGAAAGCAGCCAAGACACATATTGAGCCCAGAACACTAATGTTATTAGGGCTGTAAATATAACAAGGCTTTGTCTAAAATGGACAACATTGTAACTAAGGAGATTTAAACCACACAGCGATTCTGCACTCTTCATTTTCTTTCCTGCTATATTCAATGAGTGATACAAATATTTGTTACCACAAGTTCTTAATAAAACTGACACTGTTGGACTATAGGCTACTAGTTGACTGCTCCCAGAAATAAAATGAAGTACTTTACTGTGTACTTTGTAAGTAATCCTCTGTCAGAGTCCCCTCCATAGTAATGCATGTTTTCTGCTATCTTTGATGAATGATACAAATAAAATGTTACCATCAGTTCTTAATTAAATTGATACTGTTTGACTTTGTATTAGACTATAAAGCGCACAAAGTTTCATTCACTAATGAAAGTCAAACACATGTTTGTTTCCACTGTTTTATTGTGTGCCTGTCGCGATAAGCAATTAATTGACTTAACGTACGATAAATAAAAATGAACTCCATAAATTGCCATTTACATGAGGATGTGACTAGCAGTTTGAAAGGATGTAATTATTATTATATATTATCATTATGTCAGTGGTCTAAAATGGTCATACAACGGTGCCGACAATATTATCGTTTATCGCAATAATTTCCGGGAAAATGTATCAAACAAAATAAATTATCGCGAGAGGCCTATACATGAAACACACACACACACAAACAAATCTACAGACTTACTCCAAACTGCCAAATATATTAATTACACTCACTCTCATATACTCTTTGACTCTATTTCGGCCTAGTAGAACAATAAGCAGCAGACTTTTAAATAATTTCTACTGGATCTTAGATCTGCGCATGTGCAATACATGTCGGGGATTGACCAACCGGCTCCCACTGCTCTGTTGTCTGTTAACGTTGGGTGGTGGTGGTGGGGGGGAGGGAGCGGATCGACAGCTTGAACAGCTGTCAACTCAACACTGTAAATAACCAACCAAAAATGATTGCCGGTTCATCTTGTTTTTGTCGTGAGAATAGTTTGGGCAGCGTGAGAGCGTGAGATTGAGAGTGAAAACGCGCGTCACACGCCAGATCTGAAGTTACCTAACTCCAGCTTCTATGAGTGTTGGCGTAGCCCTCTAAGGCTATCGCTATTGGGGTAATCCCCTGCGCATATTGGGTTAAGAGGGAAGCATGATGTAGTCTGCGCCCCACTGGGTCCATCCGGCACTAGAAGCACAGACACACCTGCTCAATAACACCCCCCTGCCTGATGTGCCATGCGTAATGGCGCATCACCGTCCCTGGAAGCAAAACATGCCTATCTTCCCTGACGGGGTGAAGGCTGGGAACAATACATTCCGGCCGCTGTGAGAAAGTAGAGACGAAGGTCACACTTTGCCCAGCGATCATAGAGGGGGGACAGCAGCTCTCTGCGTGCAGACAGGCAGGAGAGCATACAGCTGGATCCCTGACGTCACTCACTCTGACAGGACACTCGGTACTGAGTGTGTCAGAGAGGAATGGGAGACCTCCCTCAAATAAAAATGAATACATGAACAGGGGGAAGACCAAGATGCAGCAGTGCAAATGTCTTCCACTGACATTCCTCCGTGTAAAGCCGTGGAGGAGGAAAGTCCTCTGGTGGAGTGCGCCTTGATATTCTCCGGGGGCTCCACCCCAGAGGAGAAATATGCCTGCGACACAGCCTCACACAGCCAGTGTGACAGCTGTTGTGCAGACAGAGGTTACCCGATCGAGCGCTCTCTATAGTGCACAAACAGGCGCTGAGAACGACGCAAGGCAGCCGTGCGCGCCACATAGCAGGACAGCGTGCGCACAGGACAGAGGAGATGAGACGCGGCTTCTTCCTCCGATCTGTGAGGAGGTGGAAAAAAACCATCAAAGGTGATCACTCTTGACCTAAAAGAGCTTGTGATGACCTTTGGCATAAAAGCCGGGTTAGGGCGTAAAACAGCTGAACTACCATCTCCTTGGATCCGGAGGCATGACGGAGCCACAGAGAGAGCAAACAAATCACTCACCCTTTTCGCTGATGTTAGAGCCAAAAGCAGTACTACTTTGGCTGACAACAGTTTAAGGGGAACCTGATCCAAAGGTTCAAATGGGGCTTTGCTTAGTGCTCCAAAGCCAAATCCCACTGAGGCGCCAGTGCGCGTGACACAGGTCTGAGTCCTTTGTACTCCTCGAAGAAACGTTTCGTCAGGGGGTGACTGAACAACGTCCCAACCCCGAAACCCACGTGACAAGATGATATGGCAGCCGCATATACCTTGATTGTGTTGAAGGCCAAATTCCTGTCCAACAACAGCTGGAGGAATGACAGCACGTGAGGCAGGGGGCACGTAATGGGGTCCAGGGAGCACATTGCGCGTTCCCGCGTGCAGCGAACAGATCCACCTCTGCTCTCCCGAACCGGTTCCAAACCTGGGAGATCAGCTCGGGATGGAGGCTCCAGTCCCCCTGGACCTCCTCTGGACATGAAGTCTGCCCCTCTGTTCAATTCGACTGGAACATACATTGCTCTGATGGAGAGCAAGTGTGCGCGCGCCCAGATCAACAGCCGTCTGGCTGTGTTCAGAAGCTGCGCTGAGCGTACTCCGCTCCCTGGCGAATGATGTAGGCTCTGTTGTCTGTGCGAATCAACACATGCTGATTCTGCAGCAACGGGGCAAAATGCTGAATTACTCTCCGTACGGAGATCAATTCCAGCACGTTTATGTGGAGGGACATGTGAGCCGGCCACTGTCCCCCCACTGCCTGCGACATACACGTTCCTCCCCACCCTGAGAGCGATGCGTCTGAGAACACCGAGATGTGTGACGTAACTCTGCCCAGGGCCACACCCGCTGACAGGACGTGGGGACTTTTCCAATAGGTTAAGTCTGAACCCACGGAAGGAGGGATGGCCACCATGCGCCTCTTCTGTCGCCACGTGACCGGCTGCCATCATGCCGAGCAGCCGCATCCCGGAGAGGGCTGTCACCACGCTGCGGGGTGTGACACTTCGAAGGAGAGCTGTCAGTGCCTCCACTCTCTGCTGTGAGAGTCGCGCTCTCATGCGGGCTGAGTTCAGTTGTTGCTCATGGTTGACTCTGTAAATGAAGTGTCTCTGTGCTTCAGTAACGTGGTTTGCTGAAGAAAAGAGGGAGCAGACTGTCGGGCCTCCTTCCTATTTATACCGGAAGGGAGTCCGAGGGTGGGGCCCACCTGGCGGGTGGGCGTGGACTACAAGTGTTTCAGTGCTGCGCCTTAGAGGGCGAAGCCATATACGAAATAGAAGCGTGAGAGTTGGCAACCCTGCTGTAACCACTTATTGATTTGTTCAGGCAATAAAACAGGAAGGAATTTGCATAATTAGTTGACATTGTGTCAGATAGGCAGTGGTGGAAGAAGTACTCAGAAGCTTGACTTGAATAATACCAATACATTATTGTCGTACTTCAAGTTTAATAAGTTAAAGTAATCATTGTGCAAAAAAATAGTCTTTATGTGGGTTTATAATTGTATTTGGGACATTTATAGATAATATTGTTGCATCAAGTAGCATTTTATTGTTGAAGAAAAACAAAATTCTGATTGACTTTTTGTTAAATATTTAAATAATTTGACTCTTTTATGACCTATACTAGAGAGTTGGTCCACTAGTACCATTTTCCAAGATGCATTTAGTCGAGGTATAAAGTAGCGTTAAATGGAAATACTCAAGTAAAATACATCAAAAGTGTACTTAAGTACAGTACTTGAGTACATGTACTCAGTTACTTCCCAACTCTGTAGATAGGCGATTAACTAGAGTCATGAATGTATTTTTTAATAAACATGAATTGAACGTTGTTGTTTTGAACGCAGCTCCAACTACTAAAACGTATTAAAATGACTGTTGTTTTGGAGGCATTACCATCAAAACAGGAGCTAACTCGTGTTTTGTTATGCTATCAGTTATCTTCTAATATCCTATAAAAGTCTCCTCTGTTTATCGGTCGTATTTTAAAATCACCGACGTTGTGAACAAATTAACGCTTTGTTCTTGAACGCAGCTCAGTTTTCTCGTCAGCGCAGCCGCACGGCGCATGCGCACATCATTCACTTCCTGACAGAAGAGAAACAACAGCAGAAACCCACCTGTGCTCGTGTTTCATTCGTTTTATTTGTGATATTTTGATTTTTCAAAAAGTGTCCACTCGTGTCTCTACATGCGCGCTCCCGTGTGCGTGACCGTGCTTGTGTGGCTGCTGAGCGATGCGAGTCAGTTCACTGAGGAGGAGATGTCTGCTGTCAGGTAGATAGATACTTTGTTTATCCCAAACTGGGAAATGACAGGTAACACTACTGCAACACATCCTGAGAAATACAAAGTCTAAATACTACATTACATGTACTGCATTCAAATCTTTACCTAGTAAAGGTATGCATCATGTAAAAGAATGAACATATTAACTATTCATTGTTCGGGAGAAGTACTCAGATCTTATACTTGAGTGAAAGTAGAAGTACCAGAGTGTAAGAATACTCCGTTAATAGTAAAGGTCCTGCATTGCAAAAGTTACTCAAGTGAAAGTACAAAAGTATTACTAAAAGGTGACTGCTGTCAGGTAATACTATTGCAACACATCAGGAACAAAAGTACCAAACCACAAAGCTATATTAAACTGCATGTACTGCATTCAGATCCTTACCTAGTAAAGGTATGCATTATGTACTTAAAGGAATGAAAAGGTAAAGTAGTCATTGTGCACAGAGATACTCAGATCTTGTACTAAAGTAAAAGTAATATAATGTATTAAAATACTCTGTTCCAAGTCAAATGTTACTTAAGTAGAAGTACATCAGTATTATCAGCTAAATGTACTGATTGTACTGATGAAGTATTACAAGTAATAGTACTGCATGCATAATGGCTCATTGAACACTATACTATTATTAAAGTATATTATCCGGTTTTTATGACTAATAAATATAAGTAGGAGCCTTACAAGTTTTAGTTTTTCAATGTGGGGCCAATTTACTAAACACTTTGTAAAATACCAGGTATATTTGATGTACAGTACTGCATTGTATCATATATGCCATGCCAGGTAACACTGCAACACATCCTGAGAAATACACAAATAAAAGTACCAAATCACAATGTTGAAGTGTTAAACTACATGTACTGCATTCAGATCCTTACCTAGTAAAGGTATGCATGATGTACTTAAAAGAATGAAAAGATACATCTTTAATTGAGCATTAAAAAGATCCCTTTACTATTAAAATTATGATTTTGGATCAATATGCTTTGATTTTTTTTTGTCCCCAGCCTCTCTGTCAATAAAGTTTTTTTCTGAATTAACTAAACAACCGATGAATATCAGGCTTAAAATAAAAAATCTTTAATTAACCAGTTTTCTCTCTACTTCATTTTGCAGACAGCGCATCAAATCCATGTTCTACCATGCCTACAACAGTTACCTTGACAACGCTTTCCCTTACGACGAGCTCCGCCCCCTCACCTGTGACGGACAGGACACCTGGGGCAGGTGAGGTGACATCATCAAGGAAAATTAAATGTGCTCAAAATGTATAAAGCTGAAGACTGCAGTGTGTTGCTTTACGAACATTGCAGGTTATTTTATATTTGTAGCAGGCCCGGTTCTACGGGGTGCATAAGGGTGAAAAAAAAATGAAAAGTCAAAAATATTACATATATAATAATAATAATAAGAAGAAGAAGAAGAATTTTGTTGAAATAACATTGTCTGCTGCATTTATTTGGTCAATTTAAAACGGTAAGTAACGTTATTATGTCAGGTGTGCGTGACCTGTGCCGCTGCGCGTTCGTCATCTGCAAGGTGCTTACACAGCAGTCAATGATGGACATCAGAACATGGTTAAAACAACCAGCCCTTATCGCCAGCAGTAACACTGCATCTACTGCAGAATAACAGTTCAGATCATGGGGACATTACGTTACCCGCGGTCACTGTCGTGGACACTAACGCCCGACTTGCCAGCTTTGCCCGCCTCGCCCACGGAGGCGGAGCAGCCGCAGCCGTCTTCGTTGCCCCAAACACCACCACCCCTCAGCGGCCCGCAAGTGCCAGAGGACCTCGGCAAAACAGAGCCTGCCCAGGTATATTTAAACAAGTTCCCAACTCGCCTGAACAGTGGGGTAAGGCGCTCATTTTGCAGCTCATGGTTTCAAAACAGAGATTGGCTGGAATATTCATGTAAAAAAGACGCCATCTTCTGCCATGCATGTAGACATTTCGGTTCAAGTAAGTCAGATGCCTTCACCACAACTGGCTACAACAACTGGCGATCATATATAACAGGGAGAGGGAGAATTCCCAAAAATTAGGGATGCTCCGATTCTACATCACCATGTGTCCCCTCTTCTTCATGTCTCTTCTACATCACCATGTGTCCCCTCTTCTTCATGTCTCTTCTACATCAACATGTGTCCCCTCTTCTTCATGTCTCTTCTACATCAACATGTGTCCCCCTCTTCTTCATGTCTCTTCTACATCAACATGTGTCCCCTCTTCTTCATGTCTCTTCTACATCAACATGTGTCCCCTCTTCTTCATGTCTCTTCTACATCACCATGTGGTCCCCCCCCTTTCTTCATGTCTCTTCTACATCACCATGTTGTCCCCTCTTCTTCATGTCTCTTCTACATCACCATGTGTCCCCTCTTCTTCATGTCTCTTCTACATCACCATGTGGTCCCCTCTTCTTCATGTCTCTTCTACATCAACATGTGTCCCCTCTTCTTCATGTCTCTTCTACATCAACATGTGTCCCCTCTTCTCATGTCTCTTCTACATCAACATGTGTCCCCTCTTCTTCATGTCTCTTCTACATCAACATGTGTCCCCTCTTCTTCACTCTCTTCTACATCACCATGTGTCCCCTCTTCTTCATGTCTCTTCTACATCACCATGTGTCCCCTCTTCTTCATGTCTCTTCTACATCAACATGTGTCCCCTCTTCTTCATGTCTCTTCTACATCAACATGTGTCCCCTCTTCTTCATGTCTCTTCTACATCAACATGTGTCCCCCTCTTCTTCATGTCTCTTCTACATCAACATGTGTCCCCTTCTTCTTCATGTCTCTTCTACATCACCATGTGTCCCCTCTTCTTCATGTCTCTTCTACATCACCATGTGTCCCCTCTTCTTCATGTCTCTTCTACATCACCATGTGTCCCCTCTTCTTCATGTCTCTTCTACATCACCATGTGTCCCCTCTTCTTCATGTCTCTTCTACATCACATGTGTCCCCTCTTCTTCATGTCTCTTCTACATCAACATGTGTCCCCTCTTCTTCATGTCTCTTCTACATCAACATGTGTCCCCTCTTCTTCATGTCTCTTCTACATCAACATGTGTCCCCTCTTCTTCATGTCTCTTCTACATCAACATGTGTCCCCTCTTCTTCATGTCTCTTCTACATCAACATGTGTTCCCCCTCTTCTTCATGTCTCTTCTACATCAACATGTGTCCCCTCTTCTTCATGTCTCTTCTACATCAACATGTGTCCCCTCTTCTTCATGTCTCTTCTACATCAACATGTGTCCCCTCTTCTTCATGTCTCTTCTACATCAACATGTGTCCCCTCTTCTTCATGTCTCTTCTACATCACCAATGTGTCCCCTCTTCTTCATGTCTCTTCTTACATCAACATGTGTCCCCTCTTCTTCAATGTTCTCTTCTACATCAAATGTGTCCCCTCTTCTTCATGTCTCTTCTCATCAACATGTGTCCCCTCTTCTTCATGTCTCTTCTACATCAACATGTGTCCCCTCTTCTTCATGTCTCTTCTACATCAACATGTGTCCCCTCTTCTTCATGTCTCTTTTACATCAACATGTGTCCCAAGTGAAGGCATCTGACTTAATTTTGGGGCCGATAGCCGGAATCAGTATCGGCCGATCCGATCGAGTGGGCGGGGCCTATGGGGATCTTCCATTTAAAGTGATGTTTAAAACTGAGTTAATGGAGCTCAGTTTTATATTGCTTTAGTTTACAATAGTAACGGATCGAAGAGTTCAGGTTAATTTTTCAATACATGATGCGCTTCCACAAACAACAACCAACATAATTATTACATTCAAATGAAGTACATTATTCAAGTTTACATTAACTTTGGGAGCCTCTCTCTCTCCTGTCAGTATCGTCTCATGCAGCTCGCTGATCCGGTAACGAGTGACCCGACAGTGAAGAATAAATATATTTATAACTAGTTTAGCTTGTTCCTGAGGTAGATCAAATAGCCCATGACCGTGTGTTAGGTCTAACTCTCAGTGTGTGTGTTGCTCCGCTCACCGGTCCGTCTCAGCGGGTGGAGCTGCAGGATTTCTGCTTCACACAAGTTGCACACCGCTATTTTACTGTCTTTTTCGGACAACTTAAAATACTACCAGACCGGTGAAGCCATTTTGGCGAGCTTAGAGAAAAGTGTCATGTATTTTACGAGTGAATACCGGAGCATCCCTACTAAAAATATAAAAGTGCCCCTTTTTAAAGATTTAAATAGTATTTTGAAGACATGCTATTTAATATTGTTGATTGTAAATGAGTCAATAATGAACTATCTGCCATTCATCTTTTCTCAACAGTTTCTCGCTCACTCTCATTGATGCTCTGGACACTCTGCTGGTAAGGTCAAACAAAAAATTTGTAAGAATTTGTAATTATTTCCCAGGACTTTTCACACTGTCTTAGATTATGTCTGATTTGAGCAGAAACATACTTCCTGTTGTTTGTTAAAGTTTAGTTAGAGTTCATGTGTAATTGCAAAGTGTTTCTCTGAAGGTTTTGGGGAACCAAACAGAGTTCCAGCGAGTGGCGTCGCTCCTCCAAGACACTGTGGACTTTGACATCGACGTCAACGCCTCCGTGTTCGAAACCAATATCAGAGGTACAAAGAGGGCGTAAATAAAACAATGTTTTGTGTGGCAGAGGAATTGTATTGCTTTGTTCAGTAGTTAAACTGTGTGTGCGTGTGTGTGTGTTTGTGTGTGTGTGTGTGTGTGTGTAGTGGTGGGTGGTCTGCTGTCGGCTCACCTGTTGTCAGGTCGGGCTGGGATGCAGCTGGAGCCCGGTTGGCCGTGTTCAGGTCCGCTGCTGAGGATGGCCGACGACGCTGCACGGAAACTGTTACCTGGTATAAAACACAACACACACACACACACACACACACACACACACACACACACGTACCAGAAGGTAAGAGCTGGAATTCTGGGTGGAGCATGTGGGTGGGATCAGAAACAATTATATATGTTTTGGAGAGATGGATGTTTTTTGACCCCCATCATTTTCATAGCAGTCTGTACCAGGCGAGCGATATTTGACTGACTTTGACTGCACTGTCAAGTAACCATACCAGGCAGTGATACCATACCTTATGATGCTCTCCAACACTGCATGATAAAACAGTAATAGAACTTCTGCTCGACTCCGTAAGCCCGGAGTCTACACACAAAATACAATCGCTGTTGAAGTCTAGAGCACAGACCTCAACATGCACCTTTCAGCTGAGAGTATTATCTAGATCAGGGATCGGCAACAGGTGGACCGCGGTCCGGATCCGGACCCAGGCGCCGACCTATACGGACCCGGACCTATAATCAATACATTAATAGGGGATTTTGACGGGGCGATTCTATTTTAACCGCCGCCGACAGGGGGCGAAAGAAAGGAGTGAGCGATACAGGCAGAGAAACACAGAAGAAGAGACGAGAGCGCGGCAGAGAGAAGCAGAGAGAAAAGTGAGTAAAGAGAATAATTAGCGATACAGGGAGAGGAGAGTGAACAGGCGTGTTAGAGGCAGACCGGGAGAGACAAATAATTACACATGGCGCTCTCCAAGAAGAGGAAAGTGGACAGTGAGAACAGGGCTTTTAACCCTGAGTGGACGGACTCATACATGTTCATCCTGCCCACTGGGAGCACAGAACCAGTGTGTCTCATTCATACCTCATTCACACCAACGCAACTCCGGTTCAAGCTCCGTGCTAGAGCTTTTCAGGTTCAGATCCAGTTCTTCGGGTTTAGCTCTGGCTCTTTTCACACCGCCCAGAGTCCGACTGGTGCTGCGTCATTGCGTCATAGTTTGCGTCATGACGTAACCGTTTGCGTGCCTGCTTCATAAAGCCAAACCGTGCGGATGAAATCAGTTGCAGAAACACTGAAACTCTTGTTAAGTTTCTCCGTCGTTGTGTACAAACTGGATAAAACGCTAGCTTTTTGTTGTTGTTCAGGAGTTGATCCTGTCTCTTCCCCCGCCTCGACGTAAGCGTGACGTATGCGGTGCTTTTGCTCTGGCCGGAAAAAAATGTTGGTGCTTGAAACGAACCGGATTCCGGAGCTAAGAGGCTGCTTCGCTGCGGTGTGAAGAGGAAAACCCAGTGCTTTTCAAGCTCCAGCTCCGAACCGGCCCTGAAACACCGTTGGTGTGAATGAAGTATTAGAGACCGTGGTGCTCATTAAAAGTGCCAAAACGCCACTATGAGACAAAACACAACGTTTTTTGACCAAACATTCCCTCTCAAGTCAGAACTGAGGTCACAACAAATAAATATCGTTCCAGGGCAAGCTAACCGAGGCTAACCAATGAGCTAACCGAGGCTAACCAATGAGCTAACCGAGGCTAACCAATGAGCTAACCGAGGCTAACCAATGAGCACCTGCATGTGTTTGAGAATGGCCCTGACTCCATTTCAGCCCAGATTGAAACTCCTGGCAGGACAAGCTCCAGCTCACCTCTCTCACTGAACAGAACAAAGTGAGTGAGGGTCTGCAATATCAGAGGGAAAGAAAGAGAAACTTTAAAACTGTTCATTTGTTATGATGTGTAAAGACTGATATTGTTCTATAATCGTCTGAAACTGTTAAGTCATGATGTGAAACGGTTAACAAAGAAAAAGAGAAACTCAAGCTGCTGCTACACTTTATTTGATTTATCTAAAATTAAGCATTTTAAGATGCACATAATTTCAAAAGCTATTTTATTTATTTTCTCTATTTTATTTTTAAATGCAGCCCGAGAGGAACATTACACATATCCACAGTATTTACTATCTGTATAGTTCAATGTTCATTGACTATAAATATTGTTGTTTATGAATTGTACTTTCTTTATTTGATTGGCAGTCAGCTGTTGATTACATGCAGACGTTGATAAAGCTGCAGCTACTTCAATACATATCAAACTAATTCATGAAGCAACTTAGACATTTTGACGTTCCGGACCTTTGCATGGGGACATTTTCTCTAACTGGACCTCGTTGAATTTTAGTTGAATACCCCTGATCTAGATGGACCCCAAGGTACTTATAGGAGCTGACCTGAGCTATGGGTTCATTGTGGATAACACACACACACACACACACACACACACACACACACACACACACACACACACACACACACACACACACACACACACACACACACACACACACACACACACTTATCTTTTTATCCGCCAACATAATGAAAGCACAGTCTGGTGCTGTCAAACCAAATTCAATACAAATGTTAGTTAAATGTGATTCTTACATCAGATGGTACAGCTTCCTGTATGTGTCCTGTTCCATGTTGTTGTGGAACATATCCCCTATGTTTCCTTTGCACGTCAGCTTGTCTTCTAAATGAGTGTCCTTTGAAATTTTCTAATCATTTAGTGGCTTAATTAAATAATCAAAAGTAGTACTATTACAGCATAATCCCCTCTGTTTCAGCCCTGTTTCCAAAGTGCTGATTCTCTGTCTGTTACTTTAGATGTAGAAGAGACATGAAGAAGAGGGGACACATGTTGATGTAGAAGAGACATGGAGAAGAGGGGACACATGTTGATGTAGAAGAGACATGAAGAAGAGGGGACACATGTTGATGTAGAAGAGACATGAAGAAGAGGGGACACATGTTGATGTAGAAGAGACATGAAGAAGAGGGGACACATGTTGATGTAGAAGAGACATGAAGAAGAGGGGACACATGTTGATGTAGAGGAGACATGAAGAAGAGGGGACACATGTTGATGTAGAAGAGACATGAGAAAGTGCATTTTGCATTAATAGAGGACCTTTAATTTATGAATGCTTTCAGCGTTCCAGACTCCCACGGGCATGCCGTACGGTACGGTGAACCTGCTGAAGGGCGTCAGTCCCACCGAGACGCCGGTCACCTGCACCGCCGGCGTGGGAACCTTCATCCTGGAGTTCGCCACGCTGAGCCGACTAACAGGAGACCCAACGTTTGAGAACGCAGCCCGACAAGCCCTGAGGGCCCTGTGGAAGACCAGATCCGACATCGGGCTGGTAACTGCGTCTGTTTTTACTTCAGATGCAGAAATGTGTCTTCCTCCCCGTTTTTAAATTAATATATTAAAGGTCTCCTATCATGCTATTTTTAGCCATATATTCTGGGTCTCAGATATATACAAATATATTAAAAACATGTCTATGATGTGTTTTGCTCAAAATACCAAACCGATCATGCATTTTAGAAATCTCTCATATCGCTCTGTATCAGCCGCCTTGTTAGAGAAACACTGATTCGGGGTCCTTAGCTTGAAAAAAAAAAAGAGGAGGGGGAGCTAATGCCTGCTCAGAATTACACGAGATACTCAGCTAAATGCTCCCGTGATTAAACGCAATATCATGTTCCAAACCACATCAAGGATTATTTCTGAAACAGTATGGAGCTCAAATGGTTTTTCTCTCAGGTTTACCACGAGGTGAGTTCCTTTTTTTATTTCTTGCTTTTTTACACATACTCTCTCCAGTACAGGTTAGCTCTGAGTGTTAGCGATGCTAATGTAAACAAAGACCATATTACGTCCAAAACAGTCAGGCATTGTTTCTGATAGCAACTTTCTGATTGGGCCGTGGGTCCACATTTCAGATATTACGTCATATCGGACGCAAATCTGGATCAGCTCCGTTCTTAGAGATTTGGGTACAGAGGAAAAGAGAGAGGGTTTTGTTTTCTTACACTTTGTGAGTTCCCTGACTCACCGGGGACACACGTTCATGTATGAAAGACATCAACAAGTGCATTTTGCATGATAGGTCCCCTTTAATGCATTCCTCTGCTCCGTATGTTTTGACTCACTCCCGCGAGGTTTAGCTCTGTATACGTGTATGACGTTTACATATATATTGCAATTCTTGGTCTTCTGCTCACATACTTTATTAGGGTCTTAACCTTGCACGGAAAGTACCAGAAACAGCTCTTTTTGCGTTATCAGGACTTCTCTATGCTTGTCATCTCAAATAATAGAAACCAGAAATGGTAAAAGGGACTTTTGTGTGTTGTGCAACGTCTGTATAGAAAATGTTGCAGAAATAATGAAACTTGTTAAATGCTTTTAAACAAAAAAGAAACAAATTACGATACGATACGATATACTTTATTGTCCCCGTAAGGAAATGTGTTCTGGACTCCGTAGAGATTTTAAAAGGCAGACCCCTTCCATGATGATTATTTTAAAAGGTACTGGTAATCTGGTGAATGTGGTTTCCTCATGCTTGATTTTGTATTTGTAACTGGGTTTTTATTTCATCTGCAGCCTTTTTCGATCAGGACTCACTTAAAAAAAGACATTTGAAATCTCTACGGAGTTCTCTCATTAAGTTCAAGAGAGGTTAAATAAAGTATGGAAGCTTGCATAAAAACAGCTTCTTAGCTTACATTCTGTTAACAGTACAGCACAGCATATAAGAGCCATCAAAATATAAACCTGTGGAAGTACAGGTTTCAATGGAGAAAGCTAAAGTATTTGAAGACTTTTTCTGACACCTGTCTGTCCCTCCTACCTGTCTGTCTCTCTGTCCAGGTGGGGAACCACATTGACATCCTGTCTAAGAAGTGGGTGGCTCAGGACGCCGGTATCGGAGCGGGGGTGGACTCCTACTTTGAGTATCTGGTGAAAGGAGCCATCCTGCTGCAGGACGAGGAGCTGCTCAGCATGTTCCTGGGTGAGACAGATGGAAAAGTAATGGAAAACAAAGGCTAAATACATTTAAATTAAAGGTCACCTATTATGCAAAATCCTCCAAGAGCACCATGGTGTTCTTTTTAACCAAATCTCTCTCAGAGGAGCGGCTCCTTATTTTCATCTAAAGCAGGGGTCTGCAACAGGCGGACCGCGGTCCGGATCCGGACGCCGACCTATACGGACCCGGACCTATAATCAATATATTAATAGGGGATTTCAATTTTGACGCGCCGATTCTATTTTAACCGCTGCCAACAGGGGGCGAAGGAGACGGGTGAGCAATACAGGGAGAGAAACTCAGAAGAAGAGATGAGAGCGCGGCAGAGAGAAGCGGAGAGGAAAGTGGAGAGGAAAGTGGAGAGGAAAGTGGAGAGGAAAGTGGAGAGGAAAGTGGAGAGGAAAGTGGAGAGGAAAGTGGAGAGGAAAGTAACGGCCCGTCCACACAGCGGCGTGCGTTGAAGCTTCCAACGCTTCTGCCCATTCACTTTGAATTGGGTGACGTCACTTTTAGCCGAACTGCATCGTGGGAAGCGACGCGGAGCTTTGCTGGCGTGGCTCGCTGCAAAAGTTGAGCAATGTTCAACTTTTGACGCCTCGACAGAAGCGTCAGCCAATCGAATCATATGCCAGTACAAGCTCTAGCCAATCAAACCGCTGCTTGTGTCGTGTGTCAGGGGCGGGAGATTCATGTGATTGGTTGTTGGTCGAGTGTCAGACACGCCCGCCGGCAATCGTCAACGCACGCCGCTTTGTGGACGGGCCGTAAGTGAAGACAATAATTAACGATACAGGGGGAGAAGCGCAGAGGAGAGTGAACAGGCGTGTTAGCGGCAGGGAGAGACACATAATTACACATGGCGCTCTCCAAGAAGAGGAAAGTGGACAGTGAGAACAGAGCTTTTAACCCTGAGTGGACTCGTTCATGTTCATCCTGCCCACTGGGAGCACAGAGCCAGTGTGTCTCATTTGTTCAGAGACCGTGGTGCTCATTAAAAGTGCCAAAACGCCACTATGAGACAAAACACAAAGTGTTTGACCAAACATTCCCTCTCAAGTCAGAACTGAGGTCACAACAAATAAATATCGTTCCAGGGCAAGCTAACCGAGGCTAACCAATGAGCTAACCGAGGCTAACCAATGAGCTAACCGAGGCTAACCTATAGCTAACCGAGGCTAACCAATGAGCACCTGCATGTGTTTGAGAATGGCCCTGACTCCATTTCAGCCCAGATTGAAACTCCTGGCAGGACAAGCTCCAGCTCACCTCTCTCACTGAACAGAACAAAGTGAGTGAGGGTCTGCAATATCAGAGGGAAAGAAAGAGAAACTTTAAAACTGTTCATTTGTTATGATGTGTAAAGACTAAAGTAACAGACAGAGAATCAGCTATTTGGAAACAGGGCTGAAACAGAGGGGATTATGGGTAATGCTGCAATGATCTGTTTGGTGTTTGGAGCCAAACACTTCAGAGACATGTTTTGTATATATCTGAGAGCTATAATATATTGATGAAAAACAGTATAATAGGGGACCTTTAACATCCATGTGATGTGTATTCTCAGAGTACGATCGAGCCATTCAGAACTACACCCGGTTTGACGACTGGTACCTGTGGGTCCAGATGCACAAAGGGACCGTCTCCATGCCCGTGTTTCAGTCTCTGGAGGCCTTCTGGCCCGGTCTTCAGGTACACACAGTTCACTTCTAACATATGCAATCCTTTCCTAACATAGGGTTAAACATAATCATATAAATATTGATTGCAGTCTCTCCTGGGGAACCTCGACAGCGCAGTGAGAACTTTCCAGAACTATTACTCTGTGTGGAGACAGTTTGGAGGTCTGCCCGAGTTCTACAGCATCCCTCAGGGTTACACTGTGGACAAGAGAGAGGGATACCCACTGAGACCAGGTCAGACCACCTCACCATCATTAGACATGTTAACACCTTTAAAACTGTTACTGCCGTTGCCAAACAACAGCCATAAATGTATATAATTATATTATTGAGTTATTTTAAAACCAACATCAGTCCTGATAATAACTCAGAAATATTCAATCAAACAATTTTAACCCTTTTGACTTTTAGTTTGTTAACATAATGTCCCCACAACACTTAATTATTTTATGTTTAATTAAGTCTTCAATGATTTGCAATAACATTGATTTTGATGCATCGAATCAAACACATTATCAGCAGCGATGCCCCTAGTGGAAGCTAGGATAATGGCATGTATTGGCACCTTTGGGCAAAGAAATATCTCAGTCTGGTGGAGAGTAGTGGAAACTACAGTGTTGAAGCTATGGCTCTACATTAAACAGGGTTCTTACGGTCATTAAAAACCTGGAAAAGTCATGGAAATTCAAAATGCAAATTCCAGGCCCTGGAAAAGTTATGGAAAAAAATATTTTTCCCAAAGTTTTGGAAAAGTCATGGAAATGTAACTAAAGTTGCATCAAATATAATTTATATTTTAGCTAATCGCCGAAATAGTAATACTATAACGATAATAAATACTGTATCGTATAGTAATGAAACGTAAAATGGCATTTAACTGACGAGGTGTTTTGCTGGTGAGAGATTTTAGTTGCTTTAGCGAGAAGCTAGTAAGCCTACTATTTGTTTCATATGCAGACCTTATTTTCCTGTTTCATGTTAAAATAAACCATTTTCAGTGGTACCGCTGAGAAAGAGTAATTTATTTGGTCATGGAAAATTAGGTAAAGGTCATGGAGAAGTCCTGGAAAATCATTGGTGAAAAAGTGAACCCTGATTAAAAGCCTGATATATTATAACTTATAAATGATGCTGTTATGGCTATAGGATAAACAATGTTGGTTTTAATGGGATTGTTCGACTTCCAGGGTTCGAGCGTCTCTATTTTGGTTACATTTTATTAAGACTTATTAAAATAAGAACCTAGATATAACTTCAAGCTGAATGATGCAAAAGTATAAAATAAACGTTTTCAGGTGTGTAATTCTTCTTAAACCTTAAAGTATGGCAGACTCTGCTCTCTGCAGCAGCCGGACACTACACTTTCCCTGCTTGTTAAAACACATATACACTACAGTAAGATGTTCTGTGTGGTGTTTCATTTGTTTCAGAGCTGATAGAGAGCGCCATGTACCTGTTCAGGGCGACAGGCGACCACACCTACCTCCAGCTGGGCCTCGACGCCCTGGAGTCCATCGAGAAGATCACCAGGACGCCATGCGGATACGCCAGCGTAAGATCTGTTAGAGGTTATAAGAACTAAACTACAACATAGCATGCTTGTATGGCAATGCAAACATGCAGATGTCTGTATCAGGTATAATGTTTAGCACTGGCAGGGAGGGAGTGCGGTCGTCTTTCAACTAGAAGGTTGTGGGTTCAATCCCAGCCATGCAGTCAACATGTCGTGTGTGTGTGTGTGTGTGTGGGTGTGTGTGTGTGTGTGTGTGTGTGTGTGTGTGTGTGTGTGTGTGTGTGTGTGTGTGTGTGTGTGTGTGTGTGTGTTGTGTGTGTGTGTGTGTGTGTGTGTGTGTGTGTGTGTGTGTGTGTGTGTGTGTGTGTGTGTGTGTGTGTGTGTGTGGCACTGCTCTGTATGAATGAGGTGTGAATGGGTGAATGACATGTAGTATGTAAATCGCTTCGAGGGGTCGTAAAGAATGGATAAAGCGCTATATCAGTAAAGTCTATTTACTATCCATTTACAATGTCCTCCATGCTAGCATGCTAACGTTAGCAGTAAACACAAAGCACAGCTAAGGCTGATGGGAAAGCCATTAGTTCTGCAGCTACAGTATATGATCATAAATTAAAGTCAGAGCAATCACAGTTCATCCTCTTTGGTCCTTTGAACCAAATGTCATGTTGCAATAATTGTTCAGATAATCTATCTTTTTAAATCATTAACAAAACGTGATTATTTATCATTTGTCTACATAAAAGGTGCTTTATAAACCAAGTCTTACTTACCTACTACTTTAGAAGCAAACAAGCCTCGAAACCCATATTTTCACAGTTTTACATGCATTTCTCTGCGAAAAGGTCGTGTGAGTAGAATGTTGTCTGAGCTGCTGTTGAACCAAAGCAGGATCCGAAGGGGAACCACTCCCTATGTAGATATCAACGGGTCATTTAAGGAGCAAAAAAATGTTCTTCATTTCAGGTGATTTTACACAAATGAACATAAAAATACAATTATACATTTTATGCTAGAAGACCCTCCTGAATACTACACAATGGCCCTTAGGTGTACTTTCTGTGTTAAGCAGGTGTGTCCAAACTTTTCTCTCCGAGGGTCAAATACAGAACAATATACGAAGGGCTGGGCCACTCACTGGAGGGTTATTGCCTTATAAGTTAGCAAAATCAATCAAATATAAATATTGAAAAAAAGTGCTTAAATCACAGCTCTCCATACGGTTTCATGTATTTGTTTGGCAGCTCCTTCCTTAAAACAGAAGCCTCAGATTGCTTATAATAAGACGAAATAGGAAGGGTCTATTCCGAGCTTGTTATGTAAATACGTTATTGGGCTTTTTCTCATCAACTAAGATTTGTTAAAGTGTTTTTTTTTAATTAACATACAAGCACTGTGTAATATATTTTGACATGTATATTTAAGAAGTACAAGGCTCAATTGTGGGCCATATTTCATAATACTTTCTGAATTAGCTGAGGACCGATTCAAAATGACCCCTGTGTCAAAACAAGAGCATAAATATTTCAAAATACATGTTTTAAGGTGTTAAAATGAGATGTTCTCCGTGCAGGTGAAAGACCTGCGGGATCACCAGCTGGACAACAGGATGGAGTCCTTCTTTCTCGCTGAAACCATCAAGTACCTGTACCTGCTCTTTGACCCCGCCCACTTCCTGCACGGCGGGGCAACAGAGGGGGACGGGTCCTGGGAGGAGGGGGGCGAGGACGGGCAGTGTGTTTTAGGGGCGGGGGGGTTCATCTTCAACACCGAAGCACACCCTCTGGACCCGGCGGCGCTGTACTGCTGCAGCCGGCACGCCCAGGACCGCCAGGAGCTCAGAGACATCCTGCTGAGCCTGCCCAAAGAGAAGAAGAAGACCAGATCAAAGCCCGCCGCCAAACACACTGAAGACCCTCCCCACGGACCATCAGAGAGCATAGCTTTAAAACCAGGCGAGAAGAAGACCCCCCCTCTGCTGTCCTGTCCCGTTCAGCCGTTCAGCGCCCGGTTCTCCATACTGGGACAAGTCTTCACTGATAACACCTGACACTCACCTGGATCACATGACCTCCTGTAACACTTGATCAGCGTGCCTCTTGCTTTTGTTGTTAATGTGAAAGTGTCTTTGTCCAACATGTCAGCTTCAAGGGGAACAGAGACAGCAACATTCCCTGTGGTGTTTGAGTACTGGAGTTATGTCATTTGTACAAAGCTACAGTGTTGATATGACAATGAAAATCTCAGGTCACAGGCTCCTCCAACAGTGCAACACAATAAAACAGATACAATAGTTAAATAATACAAACAAGTTGGAAAGCCAGTAGAGTGGTGCAGGAATGAGTCCTTAAACCAGGAGATAAGTCAGCGTTAAACTCTTCTGGTTCCCGTGTCCCAAAGTCAATCCACTGAAGAAACTGAACCGTTGACTTTAATTAAATGTATTATTTCACATAACTAATTAGTTGAAAGCAATAATATTACGTTTAACTGAAAAATATTATGTCCAATTTTATATTATTGCTTTAAACTAACCTAATACACTTTTGTGAAACCTGTTGACACAATACACTTAAAGTCAACGTGTCCGTTTTTCAGTTTGGGTTTTCGAATGTGTTTTTGATTGGATGCCTGAAATATTGTTCTACGACATAAAATATCCCATGGGATGTCTGAAGCTCAAACGTATCTTAAAAATCAGCGGTTGCTAACGAGTGTCGATACAACTAAATGTCAACGTGGCAACCGTTAGCTGCCTTTAGCTTAACGTCAGTGACATGAAGCCAAGTGATTGTGATGCAGTTGCTTTTTACTTCTGGATTTCATATACGCTTCACAAATGATGATTCTGCTGAACGAAACGTGGACGTATCATAACCGTGTGTTTGCCACAGATCTTATTTCTGCAAAAATCTAAAATTTAGAGATGCTAACTTCAGGGTCGGCTTACAAAAGCACTTCATTTTATTTCCAAACCAGTTTACGTCCGAAAAAAGTAGAGCTCATTAGTGCTGGTGAGTTTAAATGAGAGGAAGGAAGCTGCTCTAGGGAACATACAAGTTATAAAGACAACACGTTTAAAAGCTTTCCATTAGGTGACTATTTCTTGTTTGAAATTCTAAAGACAGACACAGCTTATTCAGGGTGTACGAGCATTACCATGAAATATCCATCTGATTAAACGTGTTGTTACCATAAGAGTAGAAGTACCAGATTGGGTAGAAAACAAATCATTCCTAAACAGTTTTGTTGCTGTGATGAAGGTGCTTCAATTTAAACTGAAGGTGAAATATATATTTTTTATTTATTAGAAAGGTTGTGGTTGGTTGTTTTTATTTGTTTATTACGACTCCCTATCTGCTGTTTTCATACTTAAGAAATGTGTGAAAATAAGAGTCTTCACGAAGTTTGAATTAGAAAAAATCTACAATTTCCTGCCTCAGCGCACACAGGGGGGTTTTATATGTCCTAAGTGTGTATCTGCAGATGTGTGAATGTGTGCCGCTGCCAGGTGGAGGCCGCATGTTAACACCATTGTTAGAAGGTATGAATTCATTCATTGCACAAAGTCATTTCTGTAAAACATTTCTATTTTTGATAGCTTCTCATGTGAAAAAAATTAAACTATTGTCAGCATCCTTCTCTTATTTCACCTTAATAGTCTCAAAGAAAACGTCATATTAATATAAGGTCATAATTACCTTGGTTCCTGATCTATTTTCCTTCCTTCCTCTTTTTGTTCCTAGGCTCCTTCAGTTGACTTCTCAAGGCCCTTTCCCCATTCTTTCCTTCCTTGCTTGGCTCTTTCCTTCCTTCTTCCCCCCCCCCACAGGGTGTGTCTCTGGATCTGTTTTGGTGACTGCATGATGACTAACTGCATGTTTACTTGAGTTAAGACCAAACTTTAAAACATATTGAACTGCCTCCCTATTCTCTATCCCTCTGTTTAACATGCAACCTTTTCATCCATTTCTATTATAGCCTTCGTTTAACTAAACTCTACTTTCAAGCTCTTTCCCAGGACAAGTTATATTTCTGTTGCTTTCCATTTCCGTTCTGGGTTGATATTTCCATCGTAGACTCCTTTGAACACTTCAATTTAAACTGCGACCCCCACAAAATCTGCTATAGCAAAATATCAACATGTAAAGTTCAGTGTTTGCACCTGCAAGTTCAGCATGTTAACATTTCTCGTGCTACATGTTCACCTTGTGTGCATAGGTGGATTTTGCGGGGGGCAGGGGGGGCATTGCCCACCCCTAGCGATTGAAATATGTTACAGCATTACTACGTTGAAAACTGTTCCAATACAAATATTTCGTATATCAATATTTTAATAAGGTAGGACACTGGTTAATAATATTAGCGTGTTCAAGTAACCAAGGGATATAGCAGTTATCAAATAAGTATAAGATGTGCACAGTTATGTAATGCACTGTTGTTGGGGGAAGAGACCGCCCCTTCCATGTGAGTGTGTGTGTGTGTGTGTGTGTGCGTGTGTGTGTGTGTGTGTGTGTGTGTGTGTGTGTGTGTGTGTGTACGGCGGGCATGAGGCGTGCATGACGAGACGAGTTGTGTTCGTATGTGGAAAAGTCATACTCAGTGCGGTGAACGCTGGCTTCATTGCTACTGTATCCGTAGCGCCCCACGCAATAATTGGGACTGTGTACTGACGTTAGTAAAAAATGTTTGCCCCCCCCCCAAGCGCAAATGTCAAACTCCGCCTATGCTTGTGTGTCTTATTGCATGTTTTGGTCTACTTCACACTTCAGTTTGTTCACATCACTATGCAAACATTTGATTTTGGAAAGTGTTATTAAAACAAAGCCTGTGGTCCTGGCTCTCTGAACATGTGTTGATGCAATCTGCTGCTCAGCCTCCTGTGAGTCAGTCGGAGGGGATTTACTGCAGCTCTGCAGCAACATGACGGTCACTGAGCTTTTACCCCCAATGAAATATACTTTCAAATTCTTTGAGGAGAGTTTAAAGCCAGTTGAAACATGAGAATACACCCTCGGAGCTGCAGGTGCTTTGGAGAGAGTCAGGCTAGCTGTGTCCATACGTTTCAAGTGTTTATGCTGCTATTGTGTTATTTATATCGTAATTGTTCCCTGTACAGCACTTTGGTCAACTGAGGTTGTTTTAAATGTGCTATATAAATAAATAAAGATGCTAAGCTAGGCTAACCCCTCCTGACTCCAGTTCGATCATTTATTTCTACACGTTTCCCAGACAGGAGGAGCGTCCTCTCTCTGTGTCTCTTTTAATGAACTGTGGTTTGGGAGGTGATGTCTAGAGTCCCAGTGTCATGTTGCTCTCCTCCCAGCTGGATACATGTCACTACTCTAGCTATATTTGCTACAAACTTCAGCCTCAAAGGTCACCTATCATGCAAAATGCACTTTTTGATGTCTTTTATACATAAACATGTGTGTCCGGTGCGTCAGGGAACTCACCAAGCGTCAGAAAATAAAACCCTCTCTCTTTTCCTCCGTACCCAAATCTCTAAAAACGGGGGAACAACTGAGCTGATCCAGATATGCGTCCGATATGACGTAATATCTGAAATGTGGGCTGGCTTTACGCCCACGGCCATATCAGAAACAATGCCTGCCGTGTTTTGGACCTAATATGGTCTGTGTTTACATTAGCAAGCATCGCTAACACTCTGAGCTAACCTGTACTGGAGATTGTATGTGTAAAAAAGCAGGAAATAAAAAAAGGAACTCACCTTGTGGTAAATCTGACCAGGGGCAGACTGGGACTAAAAATCAGCCCGGGACTCTCGACCGACCCACTTCGGTACCGCTAGAAAAATACCGCTAGTACCGGACCATCGGGATTCATCCCGAACGTCCCGATCCGCCACTGAATCTGAGAGAGAAAAAGCATTTTAGCTCAATACTGTTTCAGAAGTAATCCTTGATGTGGTTTGGAACATGATATGGCATTTAATCACGGCAGAATTTAGCTGAGTATCTCGTGTAATTCTGAGCAGGCATTAGCTCCGCCTCCTATTTTTTTCTTGTTTTCAAGCTAAGGACCCCGAATCAGCGTTTCTCTAACAGCTGAAATAGAGCGATATGAGGGATTTCTAAAATGCATGATCGGTTTGGTATTTTGAGCAAAACAAGGTGCAAGGTTAAGACCCTAATAAAGTATGTGAGCAGAAGACCAAGAATTGCAATATATATGTAAACGTCATACATGTATACAGAGCTAAACCTCGCGGGAGTGAGTCAAAACATACGGAGCAGAGGAATGCATTAAAGGGGACCTATCATGCAAAATGCACTTGTTGATGTCTTTCATACATGAACGTGTGTCCCCGGTGAGTCAGGGAACTCACAAAGTGTAAGAAAACAAAACCCTCTCTTTTCCTCCGTACCCAAATCTCTAAGAACGGAGCTGATCCAGATTTGCGTCCGATATGACGTAATATCTGAAATGTGGACCCACGGCCCAATCAGAAAGTTGCTATCAGAAACAATGCCCGACTGCTTTGGACATAATATGGTCTTTGTTTACATTAGCAAGCATCGCTAACACTCAGAGCTAACCTGTACTGGAGAGAGTATGTGTAAAAAAGCAGGAAATAAAAAAAGGAACTCACCTCGTGGTAAACCTGAGAGAAAAAGCATTTGAGCTCCATACTGTTTCAGAAATAATTCTTGATGTGGTTTGGAACATGATATTGTGTTTAATCACGGGAGCATTTAGCTGAGTATCTCGTGTAATTCTGAGCAGGCATTAGCTCCCCCTCCTCTTTTCTTTTTTCTTTTCAAGCTAAGGACCCCGAATCAGCGTTTCTCTAACAAGGCGGCTGATACAGAGCGATATGAGGGATTTCTAAAATGCATGATCGGTTTGGTATTTTGAGCAAAACACATCATAGACATGTTTTTAATATATTTGTATATATCTGAGACCCAGAATATATGGCTAAAAATAGCATGATAGGAGACCTTTAAGTGTTCAGTCACAGGAGCTAGGTTTTCAAATTCAGAATATCTGTTATTGGTGTGAAGAATAATATCTGCAGGATTCTGCTGACTTTTCTTTTTTAAGTTATTATGGGGTACTTACTCTCAAATGTCAAGCGTGCGTGCATCCATGTGGCAGTTTCCATTTCTCTGCGACACAGGAAGGTCACTGTAGAAGAAAGAGCTGGATGTAATTGTTCTATGTTAAAAGATGAAACGCTGTATGTCAACAGTTTATATATTACAATTATAAAAAACATAAAATCTTCATAAAGTGTAAATCATTTTACTTCAACACTTCAAATTGACCTAAACTTTGCCGTACTCTAATCTGTAGAGTAACTTGTAACTTAAGCCGTCTGATATACTGTATATAGTGAAGTAAATGCAGCGAAGTAGAAGTAGATAGAGTTTTTGTAAAAAAGTAAGCAGGTCAACTCACCCACTTCAAAAAGAACAACAAAGATTACCAATAGTTTGTTGGATTGTTTTTAAAACCCAATAAGAAATAGAAATGATCTGGTTTCAAGCTGTGTTCTGTATCTGAATACTTTATATAGATAATGATAACTGATCACAGGCCATTGCATTAACACCTTGTACTTAAAGGAGTTAAAGGAATTTTGGCCACAGTGTTATCATATGCAAACTTGTACACAAACATTATTTGTCCGAGGAGGTGATGCAGGAATTAGCAGCAGCAATTGGAGATAGCTACAGTTCTGATCAATCAGCTATTGTTGCTGAAAGAAGTAGATTTTAATGTAAGAAGTCACATTACCCTCAGCTTTCCCCTTGTCGCAGTGTTTCTATAAGAACATGCTATTTCTCTGGAGAGGAAAGGCTTGTCCGAAGGTTTCTCTTTCTAAATAATGTGGCCAAACGGCTCTCTGTATTTACCCCTGTCTAAGGTCTCGTACTGAAGTGAATCAGATCCTGCAGAACGAGGAAACCCTAAACCAGGATGGATCGCATTAAAACGGCATCCTGCATCCACGTTTATCCCTATTCTGATACAGACCTCGTGTTAATGCCATGGAGGAAATGAGATTCGAGGGCTTAACACCAACATCTGCACCTTTTGATAATAATCATAAACGTAATTTGATCAGGGTGTGTGATGTGGCTCCACTCTGACTGGACACAGATGGTTACAGAGACGCCATGTTGGAGGTTAACTTCCTGTTATTGTTACATGAAGAGACATTCAGTCCTGGTCCATTGACACAAAGCAAACTGTTGAAATATTTCTGTTAGAAAAATCTCCCTGGTCCCCGGCTTGAGCTTCAACCTCAGGATCCGTGTATCTGTGATCCTCTCCATCACATACAGAGCATCAACTAGTTCCTGAACAGTGTCCTTCACATGCTGATATCCAAGAGAGGGAGTTACACAGTCACAAGATGGAGGAATAGAAAGCAGTATTCAATGTTTACTTCAGATTAGCTCCACGTCAGAAATGAGCATGCTTGATGTCTCTCTCCATAGAGGCTGAATCATCATGTTAATCACATAGCTATCATCTGCCTCAAACAGTCCTGATGCTCTTCTAGGTAATCACACATCCTGTCATGTTCACAGCTACAGTTGGGATACCTTTGTTATCATGTGACTCTCATATTGGAAGAGGACATTCAGTATTCTCCCAACATTTTCCTTTAGAGATGTTCTCCTGGTTCCTGTAAGATCTGTAGACAGTGAACAAAAAACAGTAAAACTATTGAAGCTCAGTGTCCGTAAAACCAGTTTGGTCTAATTCCCAGGGCGTCAAACACTGGCGTTTTGTCTCCATCTGTATTAAACGCCGTGCGCTTAATAGTTACTCCGATTAAAACCCATTTGTGGCAAAATAATAAAGACACATTAGCAAGTGTCCTGTGTGAAACCATGAGTACACATTCTACTTTTTAACATTAAATGATTTAAACAGAAGAAAAAAAGTTTCTCCAAACATGAAACAAATGATAAAAAAAAATGCAATGTATTGTAATGATACTGTTAGAGCCAGTATTTTGATTTGTATAAGAAAGGCCACCTAATTGTGACGTCTGTAGTCAACGCACTATAAAGGACTACAATTCCCACGGCGCCTGTGCTAACGCCACAGTGATGGGCAACCTGTTGAGAGACGCTGTCGAGGAACAGTTTTTAACCGTACTCGTACTCGTACATACAAACCGTACAAGTACCCTTTAAGTTGTGAAGTTATCAAGAAAGAAAGAATACCTGTTTCTTTTGAATATTGTAAAGGCCTATTTTTCTTTGTTGCATGTGCAAAAGTTTGTTATTTTATTTTTGAGCAAACACATCGCAACATCTTCTAAACCATCGGAGGCCAAGCAACACTTCAAACTGTGAGTAATGTAAGGAAAGCAACGAGTTAGAACTGTCTGTTTAAGGCGTCTAGTGGCTTGGAAGGAAGCCACGACAGATACAACCAATTATCTAGCCTTTAAATTACATCAAAGACCTGCTAACAACTACTTTGCACACTCGTCTAATGAATATACTTAATAGTTTGGTCAATCTACGTACAGCATCTGTCTATCTATCTACCTACGTATCTATCTACGTTTCTATACATTTTTCTATCTTCGTTTCTGTCTATCTTAGTAGCAGTTTTGTTGTTCAGCTTTCAGTTCACATTGTGTTTAAAACAGTAAGACATAATTGATGAAGCCGTTTGTATTGGAATTGAGTTTTGAAGGAAACGGTTCAACCAAAGACACCACTTTAACTAATATAATGATAACCAGCAAGCACAGCTGAGCATCCATCAGAGCAGTGACAGCTCCAGTGAACCCAGTAAGACCCAGAGAAACCCAGTGAAACCAGAACCATCAGATCTCTGAACGCTGGGCGAGGTTCAGAGACGGTCGTCAGCGTTTGACTTTGTTTCCAAGGAGGGGACAGCTTCCTGTTCGAATGACATCATAACATCTCAGCATGTGCAGTGCAGACACATCCAGGAACAGATGATGGTGATAAAAGGAGACACACACACACACACACACACACACACACACACACACACACACACACACACACACACACACACACACACACACACACACACACTTACACATACACACACACAGACACTCTCACACACGTTACACTATATGATGGTCAGCTCAGATGTTGCATAATGTTAACACTTGGCTTGAGGTCCCCGAGCTAATCATACTCTGAAAAGTCGCCACACCCTTCACACAAACACACACACACACAACACACACACACACACACACACACACAACACACACACACACACACACACACACACACACACACACACACACACACACACACAGCTAACAGTCTCATCTGTTAGCCATTAGCAGCCAGTCAATGACAACAGACTCACATTTGGGCTGGGCTCAGCATACTCACACACAATCACATACTATTCATATGATGTATGGATGTGTGTGTGTGTGTGTGTGTGTGTGTGTGTGTGTGTGTGTGTGTGTGTGTGTGTGTGTGTGTGTGTGTGTGTGTATCACAGTGCAGCTGTCAGGTATGGAGTATTTACCGCCCTGGTATGTGACTACAGGGGAATTCCAGTCAAACCTCCTCCCTCTCTTCTGCATATTATTTCATCTCCTACTTTCACTTCTTCATTCTTGTCTTGTATCTTTTGTTTCATTTAAACTTCTTTCTCATAACTTTAGCCTTCGCACATCTAGTCCAAATGTTTTGTCTAAAAGTATTGCTTGTTTAAAATAAATACAACCCCAGGTTTACGTTTACACTGACTATGAAACTTCAGTCCTCGTTGCCCTTAAAGGTCTTGGAGCAGGTTAGATGTGTTATGTGTAAAACCCTTTTAGAGTTGTTTGAGCGACCTCTGATGTTAACGTTATCATCGGAAACCGCAACAAATAAGCTGTTTTGCTTCATCCACACAAAGCATGACATAATACGCCAGATAAAGTAAGGGATACGTAATAAACCCATTGAACCCAATGTAAGGAAAATGTCTGAAACGATTTTTTGTGGATTATGATAAATATGAACTTGTGCAAAAGGCTTTAACTCTAATGTATCCTCTTGTTATGTTCAGAGGATTGACTTGTGATCAAACATGTTCCACCTGTATGTGCAATGGACTGTATATAACCAATGAGGGTTTTTTCATCCACTGTTTGGACGTTCCTGCATGCACAGATTCAGATAGATCCTCTGTGTTTGGTGCGTAATAACTGGACAGTGTTCAAATATGGCGTCCCATTGATTGTTGCTTGTTGTGTTCCCCTTGTTGCCAGGTCGAGTCCGGCTGAGATTTCATCTTTATACGCGAGCCAGATCAGATTCAGCGAAGCTCCAGAAGTAGGATGGATCATTTAACAGCGTTTTGCATGATTTTCCACAAGCGTACACGCCTTCTACTGATCCAGATACAGATCTCGTTATAGACCTGAGGGGAATATGAGGTGCACGGACATCTGCACTGTTTTATAATCTCAAACATTGAAATTGATCAAAGCAGAGCTATCTGAGTTCCTATTGGCTTGGTATCAGTACGTAGATTCAATCAAATGTCTCTTCTCGATTTACCAATTTCGGATAAGAAAAATAATGACTTTCAGAGTTTGCGTACCCACTGTTTAACAACCGGCCCTTTCCAGTGATGGTGTATCCGGAGAAATGGTCTTTAGTGTGTAATAAACATGAACGTTGTGAAGCCAGTTTTACAACCATGTGTTTTAATAGATAGGAAAGTGTAAGAGACAGAATTAATGCCCTTAGACTAAACAATACATAAAAGTATTCAGTATATTTCAACAAATGTAAAACCCTGGAACATGTTGAGTTTATTCAGGCCAAATAACTAATGCATTAAACGTGCAGACATTGACTTCTGTAGGAGCTTCAGTTCTTTGTTATCGTCCAGTTTCTCTCCTTTTTCTAATCATCTTACAAATACTGCGGTATCTTTTTAGGCTTTTACAATTCCTTATATCATTTTTAAGATGCCTATGTATTTATTTATAATCTAAAAAAAGCATTTGGAATAATTGATCTACCTTCTTCTATCGCTTGTGTTTGTAGTTTATCACAATGCCTTTGGCTTTGCATGTATTTACTAAAACAAAGCCAACAAGGTGCATCTTATCTTAGAAGCGAAATTAAAGGTATATTTAATACAAATATTGTTTTGCTCCTGCACCACCCTTAAGCCCGCGTCACACTGTCCCGAAGTTGACACCCGATGGACACACGAATATGGAATTGTGAATTTCGCACGAAGATGGCCCCGAACCACACACGAATTACATTTAAGACATACAACTGCAACGAAAGTAACAAAAACAATTATGTTAAAGTACTATGATACTGTACTGATATGTTCAGACTTTGTTCTTTACTTTCTCCGTCTATATGTAGAAGATATTAAGTTTTCTCCGTCATGTTGTTTCCATAGCAACAACAACTTCCTGTCAACTCGCCAATTATATCCTTTTCAGTTTCACAGAACACAAATTGGGTTATTTACATAATATGTTTACATGATTTTGTTGTGCAATAAAACAACCAGATGGACACACGATAAAGGAAATGTTCAAATTCGGCTGTGATCGTAGCAACATCGGGCCGTTCGTGAGGGCATCTTAAGCCTTCGTATGACCGCCGGTAGAGTTTCTCAGGCTCCGGCAGCAACTTCGTGAGCGGTGGCAAAATCTTTGGCATGGCAAACAATTGCCGAAGGACTTTGCAAAGGTTAATTTTCGTGTTGAATTAGTGTGTCAATGTTGCCCTTCGTAAGGCCATCGTGAGGACATCTTGTCAAATAGTCTTTACTTCGTGTTATCATCGGTGCCATCGGGCATTCGCCCCGATCAGAGTGAGGGCGAATGCACCGATGGCCCCGATGATAACACGAAGATGACACGATTTGACAAGATGCCCTCACGAGTGCCTTACGAAGTTGCCGCTCACAAAGTTGCTGCCGGAGCCTGAGAAACTCCACCGGCGGTCATACGATGGCTTAAGATGCCCTCACGAATGGCCCGATGTTGCTACGATCAGAGCTGAATTTGAACATTTTCTTTATCGTGTGTCCATCTGGTGTCAATTTCGAGACAGTGTGACGCGGGCTTTAAAAAAGACCTTAGCATTAATAAAGGTATCACATGTCTTAGTGCAGCCCTGTTTAAATACATCTGGAGAGAAGTGCATCAGCACAATCCTCACCTACAGATCTGTCAGAGACTCAGATCAGGTTTGAATGAATAATTCTTCCCCTGCTGATTCAGTTGTCTCTGCACACATCGAGTGTTTACACATCCCCAGCTCTGCAGAAACCGTCTCATTTCCAATCCTCTCTCACTGAGGAGAACACGAACATTACAGCGAACCTAAGTAACCTTGTTTTCGGCGTGTCTCCATCTTCCAGCTGCGAGACAGAAGAGTAAGAGGACACTGGACACTGCGACTCCACCCTGCAAGTCTCAGGGTAAAGAGACCTTAGGGATGTGATCCACACAACTGTTGTCTGTCTTGAAATGTTTCCTTTGTTATCTTTTGATTTAAGTGTTGCTTTAAATGTAAAGATCTTGTTCTCACTGTGTTTAAATTACAGTCGATATCATCATGAACAAATGTTTGTCTCGAAGTGTGAAAATGATTTGAAGCTTCTTGATCTAGTCATCTTTGTCGCCGACGGTGAACTATTGTGGAATTTCTCATCTGAACTGCCAGGAATTAAATAATTGAGCCGAACAATGTTAATTTTGGCAGTTCCTGAATAAGTTTAAGTCTTAAGGGGGAAACAACTACAACCTTTAATTATATTGTTGAGGAATTTACAATCAAGGCTAGTTGTACTTTCAATTTCCATCAAAATTGCAGGCAAATATTAACACATTTCCAGAAAACCAGTCAAAGAAATAGCCAATTAATGTGTTTTTACATCCACTTGACAGAGGAGAAGTGTTCATTAGCAAAAACAGATACAAGCTGTCCCTGGAGAGCACAAAAGCTAAACCCTAAGTGTATGCAACTAAAGCACTACAGAAGAAGAGAAAACAAGGACATGAGGTCATTAAAATAGCTGCAGTCGAAGCACCTGGAACACATTATGGGAATATGACATCTCTGTGTGTTAGTGTAATTAATGTTAGGCAGGGTACAGACTCCTCATCGCTCCACTCTGATCTCATGTTTTCAGATCATCTCTTTAAGGCACGTGCTTCATCATTCATTCAAACAACAGCAACAACGTTTGCGATTTTCTTTAAATGTAGGTTCTTTTTATACACAAATTGAAAATATGAAGGCGGATGGAAATGTACTTTTATAGTGTGTTACTTATTTTTATATATTTGAGCACTTTGTATGCCTCGTCTATCAAATAAAATTGGAAAATAAGAAGTTCTTATGCTATAAATAGTGTTTATATCAAAGTTGTCACAACAAACAGGTAACATCGTAACGTGGACTTACAACATGGACACTTTGAAATAAACTCAGAGGTACGGTTATAGTGTTATTATGTCAATGCAAGGTCTTAACAACCCTCAGATGACAACATTGATGTGTGTGTGTGTGCGTGTGTGTGTGTGTGTGTGTATGTGTGGCCTAGCATTACTATACTTGTGGGGACCTAAATCTGTTTACACAGTCACGTGTGGGGACTCGCCTCCCTTATGGGGACATAATGGAGGTCCCCATGAGGAGAATCATTAATTTTAGGGTGAAGACTTGGTTAGGGTTAGGTTTAGGGTTAGAGTTAGGCGTGTGTTGGTTATGGTTAAGGTTAGGATAAGTCTCCAGGAAATGCATCTAAGTCAATGTAATGTCCCCTGAAGTGATGTATACATGGTATGTGTGTGTGTGTGTGTGTGTGTGTGTGTGTGTGTGTGGGTGTAACATGGAGGTCAGGACACACATGTGCGGAGTCTCCCTGCAGACTGACAACATGAGGTCGGTGTCACGCAGCAAACGGTGACCCAAAGGATTCAGTTTCATACATCCAACCCTCATGCGTGCTCACACACTCTTTGGAATGTGTTGCACAGTGAAATGTGAGTCTGTGGGTACAGCTGGGTGTGTGTTATGATGTGATGTACTTGGCCGAAAGTATGAAAACACAGCCTTTACGAAAGCGTTCACATCGCGAGTCTCTAATTGCTACTATTGATTTTATTTTAATAAAGTGAGCTTGCTCCCCTATTTAATATATTTTGGCTTTTATCTTTGATCCTCTTCTGTAAGAATGTTGATTTCCCCGCTGTGGGACGAGTAAAGGATTTCCTCTGATTCAACATTGGCAGACAAATATAAAAGAAAAAACGATGAAAGAATTTGTGAATCATTCAGAAAAGCACAAGAGAAAAGTTGAGATTCTTCATGAGACCCTTTCATCCAAAGCCACCCATAATAAGTAGAATCAGCCATGAGGATACAGCACTATGGTTTCCCTCACCACGGACACCACGATTCAATGTGTAATATTGGCTCACTGCTGTAGCTACAACCCATCGTGCTGATTTGCAACCAAACCGTCATGAAGTACAGCTTTACTACTGTAAAAAACTAAACTTCATCTTTCACCTGTATTTTGTTATTCACATGGATTGAAGTACAGTAAGGGAAAGGAGTCCAGAAAACAATCGTGCTTGAACAAAAGAAGTCACTGGTGTCCAACTTTCAATTGTACAGAAACACACTGTCTTTAAGCAAGTGTGTAATAAACATGAAAGTTGTGAAGCCAGTTTTACAACCATATGTCTTTTAATAGATAGCAAAAACTTCTAAGAAATATCAAGGCAGCTAGAATAATAATAAATGTTATTTGTAAAGCACCTTTCATTGCTAAAAGTAATCCTGAAGAGCTACAAGAGACGTAATAGACAAGAATAAAGTGTTTAGTGACCAGACAAGTTCAAAATGCAGAAGGATTGCTCAGGAAAAACGAAAAGAGTATTTATCTAATAATAATTTAGATGATTGATATTTGTATAGAAGTGTATTACAGTTTTTTGGTACAATGGCTAGTGAAGTCAGAACCACTTCCTGTTACATCGTGAAGAACGCAACGCTGCAGATTTCACATCCACAGTTGAAAGCAATTATGTTAAGTTCATATAGGTTTAACTTAATGTCATTGCTTTCAACTAACCTAACAGTTTCAGTTTTGTTCAGTGTGCATATATATAGACTTCAGGTGGATCTGATTAACTTTATTAAAACCCTTTCATGCATGAATTATGAAAGCCTCAGTCAGGACTGTTTTACCAAATGTTATTATTGCTCTTGGGGCATGAAAAACAAGATTTGAACGTTTTTTCAAAGAGATTTTTATATGTCCACTCAGGTGGACAGTATGCATTCAGGGTCTGAACTGAAGAGATGTACATTTTGAAAAAATGATAAATAAAGATGTGTAAACTTAAAATTACATTATAATAACATAAGTATATTGATTTATGGCCCAAAAAGATATTGCAGATGAAGTATCTTCAAGAATAACCAGGGCCAGGGGCCAATTTGAGGCCCCACGCACAGTTATTTGATGAGTGCTAGTGGAGCCTTGCAGCGGCGAAACCGTGCTGCGCCACCCTAATTGCGCCACATAAGCGCATAGGTGCGCCTCAGATGAGACCCCCCTCCGCAAGGTGTGGCCCCCTCCACAAGGTGAGGCCCCACACAGTCTGCATGATCTGCCTGTAGGGAGGGACGGCCCTGGGAACAACAGCAGCAGTGCCAGTATGAATTGTAGTTGAAATATAGCCAGTGATGCATGACGTCCACTGTAGTGGACAGGTGGTTAATCATGATTTCCTGCAAACATAACATCAATACTTTGATAATTTATGAATTATATGATTCCTTAGTTGTTACTTGATGTCACCACCTTTGTTATACCTGCAGGGGACGCTTTCCATAAAAGGATTGGCAGGGTATAGATGGGTGACTTGGTCCATGTGGCTTTCTGTCGTCCATCTTGGTTTAGAGACATGCATCATGCACTTACACTGACTTGGCACTGAGTGGCAGTGAATGGGATGATGCAATAGGGTCCTATGTAGTGGCTGATGGGGCAACTATGCAAAAGAAAACAATGCATATACAAGAAAACACCTTTTGAATAGCTGTCCACTGGAGTGACCTCTATGCATGAAAGGGATATAGTTTGATGGTAGTAGTTTCCTGATGGCAGTAGTTGGCGCTAGGAATTTGAAAACCATTGTAGTTTGGTCAAGATAAGATCGTAGAGTAGAGTTACAACAGCTGAGAAGTTTTTTGAAATGTGTCACACACATACATTACATTGATTGCATGCATTTCCTGGAGACTTATCATAACCTCAACCATAACCAACACATGCCTAACCCTAACCCTAACCCTTACCCTAACCAAGTCTTCACCCTAAAATTAATGATTCCCCTTATGGGGACCTCCATTTTGTCCCCATAAGGGAGGCGAGTCCCCACACGTGACTGTGTAAACAGATTTATGTCCCCACAAGTATAGTAATGCTAGGCCACACACACACACACACACGCACGCGCACACACACACACACACACACACACACACACACACACACATATACACACACACCCTCTAACCATGTGTTTATTATCGCAACGAGTATTTACTTTAACCCTAATCCTTGTGTTTTTCTAAACCTAACCACACCTTCACCAGAGTTTCGTCACGTCATCAAAATGAATAATGTTCCAGTACTTCAAATTTGATTATGTCAATGAAACAAATGTGTGTGCGTCATTCATACCGCTGTCCTCATACTCTCCCTCCTTTCAGTACTTTTGACTGTCAAAGGAAAGCAACTGTAGTCCAAATGAATACATAATAAAACAATTTAAAGAGAGAGAAGCAAAGGGCAGTGGAAAGAAAAGTGAGAAGATAATTTGAGTTTTACTTTTAATTCTTCTAATATTCTCTATCTTTTAGTTATAATATTGGGGTTTGGATTCCATTTGGCATCTGGGTAATTATGGCAGCTTTTCTCACTATTTAGCTTATTATATAAACTAAACAAACAACCAATTGATTACTGAAGAAAATGATAGTATTCACATGAATCCTTAATTATAATCAGGTTGCTTATAAAAGTTACAAGTTTAAAATGAAAGCCCCATCAACCAACTTCAACAGTACAATCCTACTTTTAACCCGTTGAACCCCATCGACCCGCCCCCGGGTGGAAAAACGCATCATCTGCAGGGAACAGCGTCTGAGAGGGCTTCTTAATATTTAATAAACTATGAATGTTTCATATCCATGTAACGGGAAGAAACTCAGCTAACTGATCTTATTTTTCACAACGCTAACGATGAGCCTCTGAATTAATCTTAAGGCGAGACACGGCAGGCAAAGTTTACTCTAAGGTACTCGAAAGGAGGGTCAGGCCGATTGTCGAACCTCAGATTGAGGAGGAACAATGCGGATTCCGTCCTGGTCGTGGAATGACGGATCAGCTTTTTACTCTCGCAAGGATCCTGGAGGGGGCTTGGGAGTACGCTTATCCGGTCTACATGTGTTTTGTGGACTTGGAGAAGGCGTATGACCGGGTTCCCAGGGAGTTACTGTGGGAGGTGCAGCGGGAGTATGGGGTGAGGGGGTCTCTACTCAGGGCCATCCAATCTCTGTACTCCCAAAGCGAGAGCTGTGTCCGGCTCCTCGGCAGTAAGTCGGACCCATTTCCGGTGAGGGTTGGCCTCCGCTAGGGCTGCGCTTTGTCACCAATCCTGTTTGTAATATACATGGATCGGATTTCGAGGCGTAGTCATGGGGGGGGGGGTCTGCAGTTCGGTGGGCTAAGGATTGCACCACTGCTTTTTGCAGATGATGTGGTTCTGATGGCTTCATCGGTCTGCGACCTTCAGCACTCACTGGATCGGTTCGCAACCGAGTGTGAAGCGGCTGGGATGAGGATCAGCACCTCCAAATCTGAGGCCATGGTTCTCAGCAGGAAACCGATGGATTGTCCACTCCAAGTAGGGAATGAGTCCTTACCCCAAGTGAAGGAGTTCAAGTATCTCGGGGTTTTGTTCTCGAGTGAGGGAACAATGGAGCGTGAGATGGGCCGGAGAATCGGAGCAGCGGGAGCGGTACTGCAGTCGCTTTACCGCACCGTTGTGACGAAAAGGGAGCTGAGCCAGAAGGCAAAGCTCTCTGTCTACCGGGCCATTTTCGTTCCTACCCTCACCTATGGTCATGAAGGATGGGTCATGACCGAAAGAACGAGATCGCGGATACAAGCGGCCGAGATGGGTTTTCTCCGCAGGGTGGCTGGTGTCTCCCTTAGGGATAAGGTGAGAAGTTCGGTCATTCGGGAGGGACTCGGAGTTGAGCCGCTCCTCCTTCGCGTCGAAAGGAGCCAGTTGAGGTGTTTCGGGCACCTAGTTAGGATGCCACCTGGGCGCCTCCCTAGGGAGGTGTTCCAGGCACGTCCAGCTGGGAAGAGACCAAGGGGTAGACCTAGGACCAGGTGGAGGGATTATATCTCTTCGCTGGCCTGGGAGCGCCTTGGGATCCCCCAGTCAGAGCTGGTTGATGTCGCCAGGGAAAAGGAAGTTTGGGGCTCTCTGCTGGAACTGCTACCCCCGCGACCCGACCACGGATAAGCGGAAGAAGATGGATGGATGGATGGACGGCAGGCAAAAACATCGTTTTTCAAGTACTGGTCAATTTTGAGATTTTGTGCTATTTTGATTCCATAACATGTTTTCTTTCAGGCTTTTGGAAGGAAAACGTACAAAATACAGATTTAAGTGTTTATTTTACTATAGTTTGTCTATTTGCGTCTGTAGATTTCTCCTAAATCCACCAAAAGTTAGCTTTCTAACGTAACATAAAGTACCGCGACCGCTGTGTGCACCATGTCATCAGAGATATCGTTGGAAAGCTCCGTCTCTCCTGCACAATCTCATCAGATCCAAATATGGTCATTTCCTTTGTATCAGCAACCAATCGTGAAAGCACAAAGGGGTCTTAAACCAAGAAACGAAATCTCATTGGCTGGGGTAAATTTCTGACAACGTGATTCGTTCAGATGCGTCACGTGGTGTGCTAAAACACTTCCTGTTTAGCTTTCCGCTAGAAATTGAAATCTCAAAATCGCAAAAGAACGGCGAAAAAAACGTTCACAGAGAAGACGACAACAATTGTCTCTTGCACGAAGCAAGGTTATCCAAAAAACAAATGACCCCGAACATGAAATACCTTCATGGAGTCCAAATGCGCGAGCTGTCATCCAGAGAACAGGAGGGTTTAGCTAGCGCCTCACTGCAATCTTTAAAGGTCGTTTTCTCAAAATGAGTTTTGTCTCCTACTCTGAGTTCGAAATTTCAACTTCAGAAGCACGTAGAGACACCAAACCTTCCAGTTATATTCCTATCAATGTTATGAAGGCTTTTACAGAAGGGTTTGTTCATATATAATTCATAGCCTGAATTATACAACATTGTATACCTAAAAACATGGCGAAAATGGATATTTTAGGGCTGTTGACAGTATTTTCTGATTTATTGAGTGATAAAAAGAGATATCCAATATCCCTTCTGTAAAAGCCTTAGATACTAATATGACTACAAAATGAAACAAGAATTTGGAACCTGGCTTTATCCAAAGTTCAGATTTCGATTCCTGAAATGTGTTAAAATATGTGCATATTTAATGAGATAATGGCTCATTTGCATATTTAAACATGCTATTTCAGAAAACTTGTAATACAAAAGACAATTGCCTTATTGTAAGAAATTAACTGGAGAAATTTCTAGCTGATACCTTTAAGTTAAAAAAATTACCCTATTCACCTGGGGTGTCTCGCCTTAAGGCCGTTAGCACAGAACTCTAGCTATGCCGATCGATATACTTATTGGATCTGCATAAACCAGTTTAGCTAACATCCTGAGAGTCCACAGCTTATAGAAATATAAGTATCATCACTGAGTGATCAGAACTCGTGACAGGGGAAGCAAATACAGACAACACACGAGTAGCTTTAGGTAGCAAAACACGGAGATATGCTCACCTTAGCTGTTATTCCGATCAAAAGTCGTGTTCAATGGCATTAAAACGAGAAAAGACGCGGCTAAAGGTTAATCCATAGGTTAATCCAATGTGTCTGTCACTTTGGAAAAAATTATTGATAATCCATAATTCAATTTGTATGCAAAAATCGGAGAATACAAATTAGCTGCTAATGGCAGCCACCAGAGTGTGTCGCAGCTCCGGTTTTGGCTACGCGTCACTCTCACTCCTTATTTGGTAACCTGTGCGTGTATGTGGAACTTCCCCTCGATTCCATTGGCTCTAGCGGTTAAATGTATCAATGATTAATAGTAATCTAATGATATAATATGTCTGAAACTGTAAGGGAAACTTCTGTGGAGTCACCGACTCAGGAAAGAGACACGGGAAGAGCAGGAGCTTTGATGTCAAACACTGATGGTTTATTTGGAGCTTCGGCCGGAGAATTCACATCACAAGTCCAAAAGCCAGAGGTTCTGACTTCACGGGAGTTGCCACGTCAAATCTAAAGAACTCTCCCCCAGACCCATGTATTTAGCTAGTTCAGAGAGAATCATCAACATGCTGCATAACAAGATAGAATAACACCTCTATCAGCTAACAGGCAGGAACAGGGAGACACAACACTGAGAGCAGCAGCCAAGGTTACGAGGGGCGTGTGCTCAGTCAGGACAGTTTGAACTGATAAACTGGGTCAAAGTTATGGGCCTTGGAAAATATTTCCCCAACAGAAACGACTATTTATAAATATCAATATCAATTTTGATAATCTAAAAACCTTAGTCTAATAATATTTTGTTCAATACTTAAATCAATGGGAATCTTCAGATTTGAGTGTGGGCTTACACAACATCATTTACATCAATAACAATCACATTAAGAACAACATGATAAGATTGAAACATTCGATCACAATGATTGATACAGCCAATCATAATAGAAAAATCATCTCTCATCAGTGTTTGGATCATCTTTTGTCAAAAGCATAATAATGAACACACATAAAACACAGATGCATAATAGCAAAAATATTTGTTTTAAACTAATATATTTTATCATTTAACTATTAGTTAATCTCATTTATCAAACTATAAAATCAAAACCAGCTTGCAGTTTAAAGATTTACTTCAAGGCAATCACTAGTCGAAAGCATTTAAAACTAAGGATCCTAAGAGATCCAGCTAAGGTATACAATTCACAGTTGTGATTTTATCAATCTGTAATCTGCAAAAGTGCAGTGTCCTCAATATTAGGTCAAGAGTAAGGCACTTAGTCAAATCAATACATTCATTTTAGTCAAGTACATTGTTCAAAATCTGAAAAGGAAAAGTTAGGCAAATATTCAAAGACTTTTGTAAAAACCTGGAAAGGAAGGATTAAACATTCTTAAAACTTGAATTATTACATTTGTAAATGCTACCACTAATCTGTGCCAAATGAAGTCTATCAATTATTCCTATTAGCCATACTTACCTGAGCATCTACTTATGGTACTTGGAAAGGATTCTTCTGTGGTTATCTAATGTTGAATATAGAATATCAATTTCTTTAAATTATACTTCTCTAATTTGAGGATCAAATATGCTACATAATTGTTATATGAAATATTATAAATATTTGTTTTGGGCCAAAACTGAAATTAATCCAGTACTTGAAACATCATTGTAGGTCTGTCTGTGCATGGATAATACATTCAAGAGTAGTTTTGTTAAGCCTGATTGCTGGACGATTAAGGATATTAACATTATCTGTGATAATAGTAGAAATATCTTATTATTTAATACTTTATCATCTGAAAATATTAATTAATTAATTTTGTTTAGTGCAAAAGTGTAATCTGATCCGGCAAAAATATATTAATCACCACTATTCAACACATGTCTGGTCATAGGAAATATAAAAGTTTAATAAAGAATGTTAAACTATTTTTAAAACTGTAATTGAACTTCAACTTATATCAATTATCTGATTCCAGTGGCCAGTTGGAACAGATAATCAACACAGTTTCCATTTTGTAGCAACAGCGCAGAGGTTTCAATAATAATTAGTATTATGTCTGAGTCTAGTTCTGTCTTGCTTTGTTTCGGAATGTGTTCAATACATTACGTTTCTATTCATTATTACCATACAATACATAGATTAAGAATACATGAAACAAATAATACAACATTGACCTAATTGAGCAGACAGATTTTGCAACCCTGATCTCCTCAGGCAGGTCTTTACGACCAGCAGTGATGCCTCTGAGGGTCTCGGGGCGCAGGACGGGGCATAGGGTTTATACAAGGTCACAAACATTAACATACCAGCAATACCATTTAAGAATGGATTCTTAAAGCAATATAATCTTCTTTTCTTCTTACACAGCGCACACCCTGAACAGTGTGCTTCTTGTTTACTTTTTCCTCAGCACACTCAGATGCAGGACATAAAAACACTCTTTTGCTATTTATTTTCATTTTGCAGCACATTTATACGACCAGAATTGTTTTGCTTTACATCTTTATATTATTTATTTTTCTCAAGTCATTTACTTTTGGTGGGATAACTAAAGTTTAGTTTATTGTACCCTGGCTATGGACTGATTCATTATTAGTTGTTACAAAACATACACAAGACGGCGGGACAAACCAATATAGACCCCCCATACAAACAATCAGACAAACAAACATGAACTCGTAACAAACACCAGCGTGACAGCAAAGCTCATCCACCTCAATTTAGTCCGAATTAGGAGGTTTCAGAGGGGGTGGGGAATTATAGATGGGGCGCCTTGACTCACGCACCCACCCTTGTATACAAGTCCTAGATCGGTGCCCGAAAGCCGTCCAAGAGTGATAACTACACTTGCTGGGTTATTTCTATAAACACATTGCTGGGTTGATTTGGCTGGGTCACACTTATGGGTTATTTCTGTAAACACACTGGTGGGTTGTTCATGCTGGGTCAAAGCGGTTATTAGGGCTTCAATTGCAGTTGAACACCTGCCTGGGTTATTTTTAACCCAGAGGTTGCTTTATTCATTTTCCCACTTCTGAATCATTCTGGAACCATCTTTATGTAACCTATATTTTATCACTATATTTTACCTATATTTATATAATTATACAATTCTGTAACTTGTTGAATCACTAGTAAGTGATTTTGAAAAACCACTACGACCACAACAGTGATTTTGCAAAACCACTGAAAATGGGTTGTTTTAACTCAAACATTTAAAAAAGTTAATTCACTGCTAATTTTCTGATGACTATGAACTGATTTGTAATATTGTGTATACAGTGTTCAACCACTTAGGGTCATATTGGTAATATTAGTACTCAAACATTTTTACTGAATCTGTCTTACGCTGGTCTGACGTCATCACGTATGTGCTCTGCCCCCGACGTGCCTAGACGTTCTATCACCTATGCCTTCACCAGAGTCCGCTATTACATTACATTGCATTTAGCTGACGCTTTTATCCAAAGCGACTTACAATAAGTACATACGACCAGGAAGACACAACCTTGAAGGAAACAGAATCATAAAGTACATCAGGTTTCATAGAGCCAAACATTTCAAGTGCTACTCAACTGGCTTTAGAAAAGCCATTCCTTTATTAGTATATAAGTGCCTTGTTAGTAGGCATTAGCCCCTCGCCTCTGTTGAAGTCGCTCAGACTTTTAAGAATACTTTGCCCGCGTGCTCTCACTGCCGGAATCGTGATCCTTTTTTTTGGCCGCACTCCTCTGGTGAGTTATGTCTTGCCTTTGCACAGTATTTAAATGATGTGTTATTTTGCATTTAATCCGAACCCAAATCTTTGAAAAACGGGGGAACAACGAGCGGATACAGGTTTGCTGCTGATATGACGTCAAATCGGCAGCGGACCCACAGAAAGTTGCTATCAGAAACAATGCCTGATGTGTTTTGGACGTAATCTCGTCTTTGTTTACATTAGCAAGCCTCGCTAACACTCAGAGCTAACCACTGCTGAAGAGCACATGTGTTTAAAAAGCAGGAAATAAAAAAAGGAACTCATCTTGTGATAAACCCGCAAGAGAAAAAGCATTTGAGCGCCATACTGTTTCAGAAATAATCCTTGATGTGGTTTAGAACAGGATAGCGTTTTATCACAGCAGAATTTAACTTTATCTCCAGTAGAATTCTGATCAGGCATTAGCTCCGCCTCCTCTGTTTAAGCTAAGGACCCAAAATCCACGTTTCTCTAACAGGGCTGCAAAAGAGGGGTATGAGCAGTATGAGGCATGGCTACAATGGGTTAACTTATCTGTTTGGTATTTTAAGCAAAAAACTTCACAGACATGTTTTGTATGTATGGCCCTACAATATATGTTTCCAATATAGCATGATAGGTCCACTTTAATTTACATCAGAATCAGTTTATTCTTCTTCTTTTTTTATAATGGGACACAGGGTTCGGTCCGTATTGATTTGAAGTTCGGTCCGGATCCGGACCTAGGTCCGGAGTTTGAGAAGCCCTGCACCAGACTATTCATTTTACAAGAGGCGCATTCACACCGCAGTACTTTTCCCACAAAGGTTCATGCGAACTTAGTTCATGCAAACTCTTTAGTTCGCATGAACTAAGTACAGATCGCGTTCACACCGGAAAAAGTCTCTGGGGGTGGATTAGGCAAATGAAGCCGCTGACTTCACTTCTTCTTCTTCTGCTTTGGGTTTACTGGCAGGCTACAAACAACTTCACGGCGGATACTGCCGCCCAAAGTCCCCGGCCGGAAGTCCCCGGAGTTGTAAGAGGACTTCAGTAGAAGTTGCTGGGACTCCCAGCAGCTTCTACTGAAGCCTTCCGAGTAAATCGCCAGAACGCCGACACCTCCTCATCTCCACCGCTCCCATGTTTTATTTTGTGTTGCCATAAGTTAGTCTCTCTGCGTTTCTGCGCTGGGCTAATGCTAATGCTAATAATGCTAATGCGAGGATAATAAAATGGCGGCTTCACAAAACTTTTTGGAAGTTTTACGGGGCGTGGTTTGCAATCCGCCCAGCCAATCAGAAATATAGCTCTTTTCTCACAAAAGAGCCGCTCGTAAGTCCCTGCTCTCTAGCAGGGACTTACGAGTGGCTCTTTTGTGAGAAAAGAGCTATATTTAGTACCGGCTCTTTTTGGTGTGAACGCGATAAAAGAGTTCACTGAACTAAGTTTGCATGAACCTTTGTGGGAAAAGTACCGCAGTGTGAATGCGCCTAAGGTAATTTATACCCCCCAGCGTTTTCAGATACATGTAACTCAGCAACGGTAATGATGGCGCAGTGATGATACTAATACTTCTAGAATCTGTGTAATCTCAGCTTTCATCTGATATCTTGTATGTGCAGTTACGATAAGTAGCCTATAATAAAGTATTTCTACTGTGAGTTCTGTGCGCTAATTTAGACTCTTCTTGTGAGACTCGTGTTTTGTTTCGGTAAAAATGGTTCGTAAAATGGTTCGCTGAGTTTCGTTAAGTGGGTATGACACATTAATAGGTTTTTAAATGTTAAGAAGCCCTGAGACAAAGTTTCGTGAACAAGAAGCCCTCGGTACCGGGGGCTGCCGGATTTAACAGATTAATAGTCTAGTGCAGTGGTTCTCAACTGGTCCGGCCTCGGGACCCACTTTTTACTTGGTCAATACATCGCGACCCAACATTTTGAAGCACTCAAATCTATTCAACAAAAAACGTGCTGTAATATATACGCTTTTCAGCATACAATATTAATAAAAGTGAAGTACAGTGCATATATCCCTTATATCCCTTCACAGAACTAAAGTATGCTTTTAAATAAGGTTTAATGAGATGATGGAATCAAAGCTGAACTATATAAAAAGGCACGCATGCTGAAAACCCAACCCCAGCAGGGGGGTCTGGGGGGATTCTCCCCCAGGAGATTTTTAGAAATACTAACATAAACTATGCGTTCTGGTACACTGAGAAGAAAATAAATAAATCTATTACTACCCGACATATTAATAATATTTTATGCCATTGTTTGTTTTTCATTTTGTTCTGACATCTTGCTGCGAGAAGAGCAAAGAGGAGATAGTCTGTGTGACTTACTTTAAATTGTGGGTAAGGGTAGATAGCCCCCATTGTTCTGTGACCTGTCAGTCATCAGACCGGGGTCATATTTCATTATGTGTTCATTGTTATCTGAAGTTGTAACCATGGATGTATAAAAAAGAGTTCTACCGCAAAGTTATTCTCCGTGGGGACTTCCGGCAACTATCTTGATTCTGATCAACGGCCAGAAGACTCGAAAAAACATCAGCAAAGATATTTTATTGAGAAGATGATCACTATGTGACAGAAGTTTTCAAAACCGTTTATGGTCTCCGGTACTTCCAGTCCAACGCCGACTGCATGCACAGCGTTAGAAAATCGGGCCTTCAAAATAAAAGTTTTCCCCAAAAAAAAAAAAAAATCCCAATTTTTTTTTTCAATTTTTTTTTCTTCACTCACACATCCGCGACCCACTCGAAACGGGTCCGCGACCCACTTTTGGGTCGCGACCCACCAGTTACAAACATGCAGAACGCACGGTTATGGTACAACGTTAGTGGATTAAAATGAACGTAAATCCTCGTTTAATTAACTTATATGCCTCTAAGTTAATTAAATATGCACAGACATGCATGCTGTAACAAAAAAGAAGAAAAGCGCGCCGCCTGCGGCCATTTTAGGTTCGAAAATAGTGTTTCTCATTTTGTGAAAACCCAGCTAACCTTCAATGTTTTTTCTCTTAAGGAAACTGAAGCAACTGGCAGATATATGGCTTCTTCTATCTGGTAAGCCTCACAGTAGAGAAACTGTGACGAGCTGGGGGGGGGGGGGATGCGAGTGGAGCCTCGCAGCGGCGCAACTGTGGCATGCTTACACACACGGCGGCGGGCTTGTCTGAAGCTCGACCAACAACCACTCACATGAATATCCCGCCCCGGACACACAAGCACGCGGTTTGATTGGCTAGAGCTTGTACTGGCATATGATTTGATTGTCACAATGCAGTTTGGCAAAGCGTGAAGTCACTCCATTTAAAGTGAATGGAGTGATGTTACGGCCCCTACACATGGCGGCGTGCGTTGCCGCTTCTGCCCATTCACTTTGAATGGGGTGACGTCACGCTTAGCCGAACTGCATTGTGGGAGCAAAGCGTAGCTTTCATGTGAGGTTGTTGGTCTAGTTTCAGACATGCCCGCAGGCAAGCGTCAATGCACGCCGCCGTTAAGGGGCCTGTGAATATTGTTACGTTTTCCAATGGCTTGGAGATGCAAACTTTTTGCTGCTGTCTTTGATACAAGGGCAGAGTTACTTGAGCATTATAACATTATTATTGCCTTGATTTAAAAGTTAATGCAGACTACCTTTGCCCTGCGGCGCAATGAGATCATCAATGATGAGCTACCTGTTGGAGAGATCCTGGAACGCCGGCCTGCCTTGACAATGGAGTCACAGGTGAAAATATTTTATTTTTTACAACTATATAATTATTTTGTGTCCCTTTGTCACTGATAACTTTGGCATGTTTACTCAGATTTAGCATGTTATGTTTCCGTTTATCTCTGCTGCCTTCAGTCCACATATACATTGTGCTGTGAATTAAATAGTCATTTTATATTTTGGCAGTTTCACAGGATAACAAACCTCAACCTGAAGAACCACTTCTATGCGGAGTTGGATAGACATGTCCCCGTCCCCGTCTTCAGAGCCTGTTCAGGAAGAAGGAGACAAGCAAAGGAAAGGAAGCTGAAGTTCTGGATCAGCTATTCGACTCCTATGACCTCCAGGTGAGTCGGTTATGCCTCTTAGTGTTTTATTCTCATACTAGAGTGGATTATCTTTGTCAAAATGGTAATCTCTTCAGTCATGGAAGAGCCCTTTCTTGTGATATCAATTGTTGTGTGGCTATACTGTTTAGCATCCAAAGTAAAGATGTGTTCTCACACTCAAGGAACAAGGTGACGTCCATGTCCTCCGTGCTGCTGTCCTCCGTGCTCTGCCTGCATATCTATCTGCATGAGGATGACTCCACGTTTCTGAGGCTGTGGCATGTAAGTCAGCATAATAACTGTTTTCAATGTATGTGACAGATCATCAAAAAATATAGTTGATCTTGTTACATTGTTTCAGGAGCTTTATCACAGGAAGACAATTATTTGAATTTTTATAGTGAAGTGATCCTGTCCTGGTGTCATCAAAGCTTGATTCTGTCACTGAGGTGTTGTTAATCAAACATTATCTCTTGTGTTGCTCACATCCCATTCAGGTTCTAGTTCCAAGATTGGAATATTGCCATAAGAATTGTAATTATTGTAAGGTACACAATGGACATGTTGAACATAATCTCCCTTTACTTCAATACTTCAGAAGTGATATGATTTCTACTTTAGGATTTATTTGAAATTAAGCTCTAGGTTTCAGTGTAAAAAATGGGCTCACGTGATTTAATAAAATACACAATCAAGAGAGGGCTTTCTTTCCTGCAGCACCAGTGTTCAATGCAAAATAATCTCTAGTGTTCCCCATATTTTTTTGTATGTGTAGTAGGGAGAGATTATACTGTAAAGACATATTCAGTTGCCAGTTTATTAGGTATAACTAGCTAATGGTAACAGTCTAATACAGTGATAAAATAAATCCTACCCTTATGAAGGTTATACATGTTTTGTTGTTGAAAGCATTTTTGTCAACTGATTGGTTATTTTGGAGGCTGACGTTTCTGGTGCTGTAACATTATGTTGTGCAATGCTAATAGGCGTTTCCTTAAACCCACATTATGCACAAAACATAAGGTTATTTGATGTGATATGTCACTGATGTATATTTCAGAAAACACATTTCTGAGATAGGCAACACACACACACACACACACACACACACACACACACACACACACACACACACACACACACACACACACACACACACACCACTGTTCTCCTCTGTTTACCCTGCTGCTTTACATCTGTGTTCTGTTGTGTTCATTGACAGATTTGTTACTGTTCAGCTTCGAGTTGAAGAACTGTTCGTAGATGTTTTATACTTTTATATGTATTGGGTCTTTATGGTCCATGTGTTAAATTAATACGCAGAACTGTTCCTGAAAATGGTGTCCACTCATAAGTGATGGTTAAAATACACACAGATATTTCTCAAGGCCCTAGCACTGTTTTTATTTTTATTTAAAAGAGTTAAATATATTGAATTTGTATTGTGCTAAAATGCATTGTTCTTTTATAGTGGAAATGGAATGTTGGCGATTTGCTAAAGCTGTTCAAATGATCAATAAATGCATTTTTATATATATATATATATATATATACGGTGTGTTTGGAGATAATTCATTACACTATTATACATTATTATATTCTATTTAGCCCAACAATATAGTTCATTTCAATCACTAGCTTGGGTCAAATAAACAACCCAGCACATTGGTTAAAATGATCCAGCCCAGCATATGGGTTAAGACAACCCAGCGCGTGTTCTGTCCTATAGTGACTCAGCAGCTGGGTTATGATTGGGTTATTTTTTAACCCAGTAGTTTTAAGAGTGTAGCTTATCCTCTTGCGACACCACTACTCTAATCTAGTGGCGCTGTGCCCCCCCCGATCAGGAGCGCACAGACTTTTTCCTACCCTTTCTCTTCAACAACACGACGGTTGACTGTAGTCCGACACGACCAGCCTATACACTTGCTATCGAGTTCATCACAACGATGAAACACAGTTTTGTTCTACACTTGCTTGCCACTACCCACCCGTGATCAATTTGCCTATAATTTTATGTATGCACCCCGGACCGCCACCAGCTCCACTAGCAAAGAAGGGAACGGTGGCGCATCGGGCGATGCACGCACCTCGCGCTGCCCCGTCTTACCATGCACATAGAAAACGGTCCCAAACAACGAGTGCTTTTAGACCATCTCGTTTGTAATAGAGACGGCGGTGGTGTGAGTTAAAGCTATAGACAAAAAGCTGTGACTTTCTCCCTCTCAGACTCAGCTGCACTTCTCCAGCCCCACAAACACGGGGAGGTTTTACACACACACCCGCGGCTGCAGCTGGAGCCGTGTTTACAGAGGCGAAAGCAATAATATCTCCGGCTGCTTATTTTCAACTGCTGTGTTTGTGAGACACGGGTAGAGCAGGAGCTTTGATGTCAAACACTGATGGTTTATTTGGAGCTTCGGCCGGAGAATTCACATCACAAGTCCAAGAGCCAGAGGTTCTGACTTCACGGTAGAGTTGCCACGTCAATTCTGAAGAACTCACTGCAAAAACGCCCTGTCAAATTTAAGGCCAAATGTTCTAGATATAAGCATGCTTGCACTTAAAACAAGCACATTTGGCTGCCAGTGCGGTAAGCAAATTTCACTTGATAAGATGTCTTAAAACAAGTCAGGCTGTCCGACTCATTATAGCACATGCAATCTTGAAATAAGACTAAAAAGTCTAATTTCAAGCAATCTAGTTAAGCCTATTTAATGCAAAAGAAGCCTATTATCACTCAAAACCAGGGTACTTTTAGCATAACATTTCTTAAAATGAGATTTAGGGAGACGTGTGGCGCAGTGGGTAGTGCGTTGGTGTTAGGATCAGGAGAGCACAGGTTCAAACCCCACTGCAGTCAGCATGTCGTTGTGTCCCTGAGACACTTCACCCCTCCTTTGGGGATTGCCCACAGTATTGAGTATGTAAGTCGCTTTGGATAAAAGCGATAACAAGTTACATGTAATGAAATTCTTGTTTTTAGGGAGCTAAATTAGAACACATGCTCTTAAAATAAGTAAACATGACAATTCTTTCAAAAAACACATTTTTATTAAGTCAGTCCATAACAGGGGTCGGCAACCCCTGGCACACGTGCCAGCATTGGCACGCGGCACCGTAACCAGTGGCACACTAGGAATAAGTGTGCAAAATATTTAAATTGTATATTCGGATCCTGAACGAGGCCGCCGCCAGAGCGCGTCTCCCCGTTACCTGCACGCAACGCAGCCCCGCTCTTTAACTCCAGGTGACTTTCTGCCACTTTCCTCCGTGGTGCTGATCGTTTCACCACGGAGGAAAGCACTTCACTAACTGCAGTTCCCATAAGGAGCTGTACAAATGCCGCAGTTTTTGCGTGGCTGTGTATTTAGTTTAAAGCCCAGTGGCGATCTGCTCATCTCTCATCGAAATAATATGCTACAAAGGGGCGGACTGGCCATCTGTGTGTTGAACTTTCCTGTCGGCTCCCAGACCGTAGTCGAGGAGGGCAGAAGCAACAAGCTTCAGGTTCAATACCCCACTTTAGCTTCAATGACTGGAGAGAGGCGAGCTCTTCTTGGGAGGCCGTTGCATTTATTTAGCTGTTCTTCTGTTTCACAAAATACATACCAGACCTCTGTCTTTCTGCTGCTTCGTTTCACTTCCAGAAACATACACACGTTCCCTCACTGTCGCTCTACCATCCACAAACACGTATGCACAAGCCACACCCCTCTCTCTCTCTCTTAAAGGGACAGCGATCTCATCTCACTCTGCGTGACCCTATCATAACATGTGTGCTCTGGAGAATCACAGAACAGACGATCGTCCTTATTATTATGCCGTTTAAACCAATTATTCAAATGTGTTTGTTAAATTCGACGTCATGTAAGTTGCGCTGACAGGTCCACACACTGCTTCCCCGCAGAGAGGCTCCCCCGCCCTCCTGCTGATAGTTGACGAGCGTCAAGCTCCTCAACCCCCCCCCCCCGTTGATAATTCTCGATCGTTGGCACGCTGATAACAATTTTTTTTTAAAATGGCACTTCATATCAAAAAGGTTGCCGACCCCTGGTCCATAACAAACAGGATCATTTATTAAATGAACAAAGCTCTTCAACATATATACATCCTCATAGAACTGACGAACATTGGACACAGAATTCAAGTTCTCTACTTTTTTGTGAATTCTGTCCATTCAGCTATTGCTTTTTTGTATGAATGAGTAAGGTCACGCTCGTGAATACTGTCCTTCAGTGCCTCAGTCTGGATGACGGATAGGAGAGTAGCAACACATTTGGGGTAGGTGAGGTGGAAGGTGTAAAAACACCCCATCAGGATGAGTGGAGCCTCGTGCATCATTTCCCTCGGTAGGGTCATCAGTGGGATTTTGCCTACAGCCAGGAGGAGGTTAGTAGAGTCAGGATGACTGGACTGGTGATGGGCTGTTTCTGGAGAAACGTATTGGGGTCCTCAGATGGCTGAGAGCAACAAAGTAGAGACAAAAAGTAGAAAAAAATTAAACCTCAGGGCATATCAAGTTTTATTTCAGGTTAACTGATACTGACTCAGACTCACCTCAAGAACATGGAACAGTGCCTCACTTGCTGACCCAAGCTTTTTGGGTGGGGCAGTTGGGGAAGGAAACATTGAGGGAAGTGCCTTCATCAAAGCAATCGCTTGTCCAGCTGAAAAACAATATGGATACATGATCAAATGCATTGTGCTTGTTTTTGTTAGGCAATTTGACTTTGACATTAAGTGTTGTGTAACTGAAAAGTAAGCACAAAAGCAAACAAATATTTCTGTGCAGAGCCCAAGGGAGTATAAGCTAATCATGGAAAAACGACGCTGTTGGTGAACGACAGTGTATGCATATCCCTGAAGCGACACGAATCTTAATGTCACCTTGGGAAATTGTACATAAACTGGTGCTACTTTTTTTTCAAAATTGGCCTGAATGAGACAGAGAGCGTGGGATCACCAAAATCAAACAGTTCTCCTAGGGATATTGAATGTGCACAGCGAAATAAAAACGATTGCAGTTATTGGATCACCAAACTGAAAGTTTGGCTGGATAGTGGGGGGGGCAGCGGGTGAATTTATAATATCCCTGACACTTTCACTGCAGGGGATATAAAAAGCACTTGTCAGTTGCACAAGGGAAAGCAAAACAATAAGGGTCACCTGTATACATGACATAAGGTAGAAGTGTTTAAACCCTCTAGTGTCACAATCTGCTTTCTCACTCACCTATTTTCTGCATTAACATTCCTTAGTCACCTGGTAGTCACACCCTGTCTCTCTCTCACTCTGTTACACCCATCAGCTCCATTAGTATTTAGGCCCACTTCACTTTCACCTCAGTGCCAGATCGTACTTTGCAGCATGCCAGTCTTTCCCGCATTACCCTCCAGATTGCTCTCCCGGTTTCGACCCTGCCTGTTCCTGACCAGCCTGCCTCGCCTGCTCCCTGACCCGTTCTGTACCTGCGACTCCCGTCCTGCTGTCTCCTGGAACCCTCGCCTGTCCCCGACCAGCCCTTTGCCTACTATCTGCCGTGTTGTCTTCTACCAGCCTATTGCCTCCAATAAAGCTGGTTACCGACTATCTCTGGTTTCCCGTGTTCTGCATTTTGGTCCTCAGCTCGTCTGTGACAGAACGATCTGGCCAGAAATGGACCAAGCAAACACCGGGTCTCCTAGAGACCGCTTTGAGAGGGTTAAGGATGCCATCCAAAGACAGGAGGTCACGATAGCTACCTTAGCTACCGAGACCCACCAGGCAACCTCAACCCAGGGACAAACGCTAGCTTACCTTACCTCCCAGATGCAACAGATGGCCGCCACCGTACAACAGCTAGCCGCTACCATGGCTGCTACCGTTCCTCCGCCCGCAGCTCCGATGCTCGCTCCAGCCCCTGGGTCGACGGGATACGCTCCGGAGCCTCGTGTGGGAACGCCGGAACGCTACGCTGGTGAGCCGGAGGGATGCAGGCCTTTTCTCACAAACTGTTCCATATTGTTTTCACTGCAGCCACACACCTTCTCCTCCGAGGCGGCTCGTGTAGCTTTCACCGTTAATCATCTGACGGGGAGAGCACGTTTATGGGGAACTGCTGAGTGGGAGCAGCAGACACCAGCCTGCGCCTCTTTTGCTGCATTTTCCGCGGAGATGCGGAAGGTGTTCGGTCCCGTTCGTCTGGGTCCCGACGCTGCTGGAGGCCTGCTGAGTTTGTGCCAGGGTTCCGGCACGGTGGTGGATTACGCTATTGACTTCCGCACCAGTAGCCGTCCCAGCAGCTGGAATGAGCCGGCGCAGTGTGACGCATATCTGAGAGGATTAGCGGATTATATGAGAGATGAGCTGGTTTCCTATGATCTCCCTGCTTCCTTGGATGGGTTGATAGAGCTCACCTCTCGGATTGACGGATGAATCCAGACTCGGAGAGGAGAGCAACAGACGCGAGCAGCGGCCCGCCGCTCGCGACAACAACTTCCGGTTTCCGGGAGATTTCGACTTCCGGGTTCGGCGGAGAATTCCCATCCCTACTCTGACTCACGGTACGAGGTCGAGCCCATGCAAGTGGGTCGTACCAGTCTTACCTCTGAGGAGAGGGAATTACGTCGGAGAGGTAATCTTTGCCTTTACTGTGGTCAGGCTGGACATATGGTTTCCCGTTGTCCGGTAAAAGGACAGAGCTCATCAGTAATGGGGAGTATACTGGTGGGCCAAACCTCTGAGCTGATTCCCAATCTAAGACCCTTGTGCCATGCTCGACTCCTCCTGACAGGCAAATCTCAGGCTCTGGCTGTTTTTATCGACTCCGGATCAGATGTTAGCATCATTGACGAGGAGCTCGCACTACAGCTGGGCATCCAACAGGTTCGGCTGCTCCAGCCGGTACCGGCTAATGCTTTGGATGGTCACCTGCTGGGAACAGTGACACACCAGACGACACCGGTCCATATGCTCATGTCGGGGAACCACCATGAGACTATCCAGTTTCATGTGCTACGGTCCCCCCAAATCCCTCTGATTTTGGGTTATCCGTGGCTCCGCCGCCACAACCCGAACATTGACTGGGCAACTGGGTCCATCCTAGGTTGGAGTTCCTCCTGTCATCAGGTTTGCCTCAAGCAGGCCGCCGCACCTCAACTATCTGTGGATATGAACCTGGTTCCGGATGTCACAGGGGTTCCGGCTGAATATTTGGACTTTAAGGAGGTTTTTAGCAAGGCTAAGGCGACATCTCTCCCACCTCATCGGCCCTATGACTGCGCCATTGAGCTACATCCAGGCGCAGTCCCACCCAAGGCCCGGTTGTACTCGCTTTCGGCACCGGAGAGGAAGTCCATGGAGACTTACGTCAATGAATCTCTGGCTGCGGGAATTATTCGTCCTTCCACATCACCCGCAGGAGCAGGGTTTTTTTTGTGGCGAAGAAGGACAAGACCCTGAGACCCTGCATTGACTATCGAGGTCTGAACGACGTCACGGTGAAGAATCGTTACCCCTTGCCACTCATCTCGTCAGCATTCGAGTTATTACAGGGGGCTACAATCTTCACTAAGCTGGATCTAAGAAACGCTTATCACCTGGTACGAATCCGGGAGGGGGACGAATGGAAGACCGCCTTCAACACCTCTTCGGGACATTACGAGTACCTGGTGATGCCATTTGGACTTACCAACGCCCCTGCAGTTTTCCAAGCGTTGGTGAACGACGTACTCCGGGACATGTTGGATCGTTATGTTTTTGTTTATCTGGACGACATTTTGATTTTTTCTAAGAACCTCAAGGAACACGTCCATCATGTCCAGACAGTCCTCCAGAGACTTCTGGAGAACTCGCTGTTCGTCAAGACGGAGAAGTGCGAGTTTCACACTTCTTCGGTCGCCTTTCTTGGCTACATCGTTGGTCAAGGAAGTGTGGAGATGGATCCTTCTAAGGTTTCAGCAGTTACCTCGTGGCGGGTCCCTGATTCCCGGAAGGAGCTGCAGCGTTTCCTGGGATTCGCCAACTTTTACAGACGGTTCATCCGTGGCTACAGCACCGTGGCCGCCCCGCTCACCGCCCTGACCTCATCCAAGGTGACGTTCCGATGGTCCCCTGCAGCCGAGGAGGCTTTTCAGGACCTCAAGGGCCGGTTTACGTCAGCTCCTATCCTGCAAGTACCAGACCCCGCTGGTCAGTTGGTGGTGGAGGTGGATGCTTCTGACGTAGGGGTGGGGGCCATCCTGTCGCAACGTTCTGGTGAGAACCAGAAGCTCCACCCCTGTGCTTTCTTTTCGAGGAGATTGAGTCCGGCGGAGAGAAACTATGACGTGGGGAATCGAGAGCTTCTAGCAGTCAAGTTGGCGTTGGAGGAGTGGCGACACTGGCTTGAGGGGACAGAACAACCATTTCAGGTATGGACCGACCATAAGAACCTGGAATACATCAGGTCGGCACAGAGACTGAATTCTCGGCAAGCCAGGTGGTCGTTATTTTTCACCCGGTTTAATTTTTTTCTCTCCTACCGCCCGGGCTCCCGCAACGTGAAGGCCGACGCTTTGTCCCGGCAGTTCGGGAGGGAGGGAGACACCCGGGGTATTCCGGACACTATTCTTCCTGCTCCTCGAGTGATCGGCATCCTCGCTTGGGAGATTGAGGAGAGGGTTAAGACCGCTTTGGTGGACCAACCCGGTCCTAGTTCTTGTCCCCTTAACCGCTTGTTTGTGCCTCAGGTTTTGAGGGCTGAGGTGCTTCAGTGGGCTCATAGCTCCAGACTGTCCTGCCACCCTGGAATTCAACGTACCAAGGGGATGGTCCTACAACGGTTCTGGTGGGCCACGCTGGAGGCTGACACCCGGGAGTTTGTGAACGCCTGTCCTGTGTGCAATCGGCACAAACCATCTCACCAAGCGCCAGCTGGCCTCCTTCATCCATTACCGGTCCCACGTCGCCCTTGGTCACATATTTCTTTGGACTTTGTGACTGGTCTACCACCGTCCCACGGACATACTGCCATCTTGACGGTGGTAGATCGGTTTAGTAAGATGGCTCATTTCGTACCCCTGCCTAAGATCCCGTCAGCTAAGGAGACGGCAGAACTGATTCTTCTCCACGTGTTTCGCATTCACGGACTGGCGACTGATGTGGTTTCCGACCGGGGGCCCCAATTCACCTCTGTGTTTTGGAGGGAGTTTTGTGAACTGATCGGGGCGACGGTTAGTCTCACCTCCGGTTTCCACCCACAGGCCAATGGCCAGACCGAACGGAAGAATCAGGAGATGGAGACCACTCTCCGCTGCATGGCTTCCGATCATCCCACGACCTGGTCAAAACAACTCCTGTGGGTGGAGTATGCCCACAACACCCTCATCAGTTCCGCTACTGGTCTTTCCCCTTTTCAGTGTGCATACGGTTTTCAACCCCCATTGTTCTCTGCATTGGAGAAGGAGGTTACCTGTCCGTCTGTCCAGGCTTTCATCCGACGTTGTCGGAGGACTTGGAGGCAGGCTCGAACAACTCTGCTTCAGTCTGCTAACCGGTACGCCACATCAGCGAACCGCCGACGAACCAAGGCACCTGTGTACCAGGTAGGCCAGAGGGTGTGGCTTTCCACTCAGAACATTCCCCTTCGGGTGGAGTCTAAGAAGTTAGCGCCCAGGTTTATTGGACCCTTCAAGATTGTCAAGGTCATTAATCCTGCAGCAGTTCGACTGAGTTTGCCCCGGAACATGAAGATCCATCCCACCTTCCACGTCTCTAGGATTAAACCTGTCCGGGAGAGCCCTATGGTTTCCGCCGCCCCTCCACCACCACCCCCTAGGATGATCGATGGGGGCCCTACCTACACCCTTCGTCGTTTACTCCGTTCCCGTCTCCGAGGAAGAGGGGTTCAATATTTGGTGGACTGGGAGGGCTATGGTCCTGAGGAAAGGCAGTGGATTCCTGCTCGGCATATCCTCAACCCTCAACTCATCCGAGACTTCCACCTGCGTTACCCGGAGCAGCCTTCCAGGACCCACGCTCAACCAGGCGTTAAGCGGGGGGGTACTCGTCCGCGACGGATCAGAGGCTTCATCGAGGAGGAGGGGGAAGCATCATCAGGCGAGGAGGACGAGGATTTCCAGGAGGGAGAGGCCGAGAGAGCATTCTCAGATGAGTACTGACCTTTCCCATACCTCCACCTTCCACCCGGTGTCTGTAGGTTTTTTTTTTTTTTTTTTGATTCTTCTCTTTTTTTTCTTCTTGATAGAGATTTCTTAGACGTCTGGAGCCGTCCATTAAGGGGGGGGGTTCTGTCACAATCTGCTTTCTCACTCACCTATTTTCTGCATTAACATTCCTTAGTCACCTGGTAGTCACACCCTGTCTCTCTCTCACTCTGTTACACCCATCAGCTCCATTAGTATTTAGGGCCCACTTCACTTTCACCTCAGTGCCAGATCGTACTTTGCAGCATGCCAGTCTTTCCCGCATTACCCTCCAGATTGCTCTCCCGGTTTCGACCCTGCCTGTTCCTGACCAGCCTGCCTCGCCTGCTCCCTGACCCGTTCTGTACCTGCGACTCCCGTCCTGCTGTCTCCTGGAACCCTCGCCTGTCCCCGACCAGCCCTTTGCCTACTATCTGCCGTGTTGTCTTCTACCAGCCTATTGCCTCCAATAAAGCTGGTTACCGACTATCTCTGGTTTCCCGTGTTCTGCATTTTGGTCCTCAGCTCGTCTGTGACATCTAGTGACCACTACTACCTTATAACTACCATTTTGCCATAATTCAGTCATCAAAAAGGAGATCCTGTCCTATCAAAATAATGAAAATAAGCTAATACAATCATATCCCATGCGGCCATTAAATGGTCACCCCCAACCTATAAAACATCAGTGTTATCTATACATTATGCTTACATTTATCCAGACCCATTGGTGGCTTCGACGACTTGTTCCACACTCCAAAGAACAGCGCATTTTCGCAAAAGCTTTCCCATCTGGCTTTGATCTGGTCAGTGAAGTTCTTGTTGCCTGCCTCTAGAATTCGGCCCATCTCGTCCAAAACTTGAGTGTAAAAATCACTAGAACTTTGATACAGAGAAAACAGCAAACAGATGTTAGATGTCTAAATAATTAACAAGAGATTTACCTTTTAAGAGTGACACAGTTGTGTCATCAAATCTATCCATCTCACCATGAAGAAGCATTCTGTAATTTACAGGAAAAGACGGCCACTGTGATTTTAAAAGTTAACCCAAAAAAAAATCACATTAAAAAGGCATCAGACACAAAATTGTAAAATTGCTGTGATTCACTATGAACTAGCTAGGTCGACGTTAGCTAGTCTACCACCACCCTATGCGTTTTTAACTAACTGCTAGCTTTTAACAGATACAATTACTGAATACCAAAAGAAAACGTATGATATTAACGTCGGCTAATTTTGTGTTCCTTACAGACAGTTTATTAATTTATCTGAGAGTAGTTAACGTTAGCTAGCTTAATTGTTACATACCCCATTAGTGAGGTTAAGGTTAGATAGCAACACGTGCTTCGTAGTTAGCTAGCTATCTTAGTTAATTCAGCTAACAGTTAACCAATGAATGTGCTACTACTTAATACATTGAAAGCACTAAGGACTTTTATTCCTACGTTCAGTTACTAACGTTACCTTAACTGCACTTCTTGGTCGCTGTCCTGCCTCTCTGGTGAAGGTGAACTGAACAAAAGGCGCATTCACACTGCGGTACTTTTCCCACAAAGGTTCATGCGAACTTAGTTCAGTGAACTCTTTTATCGCGTTCACACCAAAAAGAGCCGGTACTAAATATAGCTCTTTCTCACAAAAGAGCCGCTCGTAAGTCCCTGCTAGAGAGCAGGGACTTTCGAGCGGCTCTTTTGTGAGAAAAGAGCTATATTTCTGATTGGCTGGGCGGATTGCAAACCACGCCCCGTAAAACTCCCAAAAAGTTTTGTGAAGCCGCCATTTATTATCCTCGCATTAGCATTATTAGCATTAGCATTAGCCCAGCGCAGAAACGCAGAGAGACTAACTTATGGCAACACAAAATAAAACATGGGAGCGGTGGAGATGAGGAGGGTGTCGGCGTTCTGGCGATTTACTCGGAAGGCTTCAGTAGAAGCTGCTGGGAGTCCCAGCAGCTTCTACTGAAGTCCTCTTACAACTCCGGGGACTTCCGGCCGGGGACTTTGGGCGGCAGTATCCGCCGTGAAGTTGTTTGTAGCCTGCCAGTAAACCCAAAGCAGAAGAAGAAGAAGTGAAGTCAGCGGCTTCATTTGCCTAATCCTCCCCCAGGGACTTTTTCCGGTGTGAACGCGATCTGTACTTAGTTCATGCGAACTAAAGAGTTTGCATGAACTAAGTTCACATGAACCTTTGTGGGAAAAGTACTGCGGTGTGAATGCGCCTAAAGTGTTACATTCCGCTGGGCTGCAGAGCGTGGCTTGTGGTGCGTTCAGGTGATCCTCGTGAAATATTAAATTCCCCGTTTGCCATAATTTGGACACAAACAGCCATCCACTTGTAAACACTGAGGACTGAGGAGGATCTCTCGATGTAAATAATATAGTACTGGCATTCGTTGTTTACATCTTTTAGTGGATAATGTCATTGATCCAGCTTCTGCCAAACACATGGTAAATAAAGTCACTAATTTTCCGACTTTATGAGAGATATCAAACACCACATGGATGCACATTCCAGGTTGTTCTTCTTTCAGGGCCAATGAGAAGCAGAGTAGGGGCGGGTCTTCGCATAATTAAATAATGCAGCAAGCGCCAAATTCGCACACACCACTGAGAGCAATCGTGATAGTCGTCCACATCTGATGAAGTGTGTGAAAATTCAAGTCAAAGATATTGTGATATATTTTTTTGTTTATCCATATCGCTCAGCCATACTTGGTGTGTTAAGCTGTTCATGTTTAAATGTGTAATGTGGCATGGATTGTTTGAACACGTTTAGTGTGATAAATGAAAAGCACCACAACCTCAGAAATTAAGATATTGTTCTTTGTCCAGTATTGCTTATGCCATAGATCAGTGGTTCTCAAACTTTTTTCAATAAAAAATGCAGCCATGTACCCCCTGATCAGCACAAAAACAATTTGTTAGGGAAGAAAAGCCTATATAAAGAGGTACAGCACAGCGCTGCACCATCGGTGTCTGATTGATTAAAACAACAACCGTGAGAAACACTTAAATGCTACATTTCAAATGTTTACAATCCATCACTAAATTCATGGCAAACCAATTTTAACATCATGCAATAACACTAAGACGACATTAGTTGCATTGAACTGATCTTTTTAATAAGTTGTACTTACAATATAGTGAGAAACATGGGCTTGTGCTTCACAGAGGACCTTTGTTATTCTCAGTGACAGGAAGGCCACTGCAGTTATTACACTTCACGTTTTGAAATATGTGTAACTCTGTTAATATAAAACCCACACTGCTCAAACTTCAGCAGCTGATCTGATCTCTCTCTCGGGTCCGGTTATACTTCACTCGCGTTTATGTCCATATCAATCAGATTCAGCTCTCCTGATCGGCCTTTATAGAGAGCACCGATCAAACTATTAAGAGTGAATATCGGCCGATAATATTCGGCGGCCAATCGATCGGAGCATCGGACATTTTGACCGGCAGGTTTTGAATTTACCGGTTTTTATTCAATTTTACCAGCTAAAAACCGGTACGGCTGATGGAAACCCTGCCCTAGGGTCAGCGTACCCCCATTTGAGAACCACTGCCAAAGATAATAAGAGACCAGATAACAGGGGAAAGAGACGTTCCTTGAAGGAAGAGGGAGGGGGTACTGAGTAGCTGGCAGCCCCTCCCAACAGTGTCCTCACTGCTCAGGGACCCCCACCTTGTTACCAGTTCCAGGGCAGTAACAGAGTAGAGATTGCACACCTACCTCAAGAGTCAATGTCATGCATATCATCAGTTATTCTGGTCCATATCCTTTAGGAGAGTGTGTTATGATGATTATCAGTTCATTTTGTGATTATCATTAAAAGAGATGTTAATTCTTGTTTGAATTGTGTCTTTTAGTGTCTTTACCAGCTGGGAAAATAACTTGTGTTAACCACAGAGCTGATGCTTGAAATTCATTTTTTTTCTTCTTGCCATACTTGTGCTTAAAACAAGGCTTTTTAGCCTTGAAGTGGAAGTTTTATAGACAGGTCCCTTGTATCTAGTTAAACATAACTAAAAATAAAGACAAAGGCAAGTAAGATTTACTTGAATTAAGTCAAAAGATCTTCCATAGAAAGCACTAGATAAGCTATTTAAACTCAAATCAAGACAAACTGGATTTAGAATCTATATATAAGATTATTACACTTGGTTAGATCTGCAGTTTTTGCAGTGACCCGGCTCAGACCCATGTATTTAGCTAGTTCAGAGAGAATCATCAACATGCTGCATAACAAGATAGAATAACACCTCTATCAGCTAACAGGCAGGAGCAGGGAGACAGAACACTGAGAGCAGCAGCCAAGGTTACGAGGGGCGTGTGCTCAGTCAGGACAGTTTGAACTGATAAACTGGGTCAAAGTTATGGGCCTTGGAAAATATTTCCCCAACAGAAACGACTATTTATAAATACTTATGGCTATTTTACTAATATGTATTTAGACTGTAAGTGTAAATATGCACAATAGGTGCTTTCACACCGGAGTACTTTTCCCAGTATAGTTCCGATATAGTTCCGAAATGTTGCGTTAACTTCACAACAAACAAATCCGGAACTAGAACTTAGTTCATGAGAACCTTTTCACCCCCTTTTCAGTCCCTGCTAGAGAGCAGGTACTGAAAAGGGGGTGAAAAGGTTCCTATGTCTGATTGGCTGGGCGGATTGCAAACCACGCCCCGTAAAACTCCCAAAATGTTTTGTGAAGCCGCCATTTTATTATCCTCGCATTAGCATTATTAGCATTAGCATTAGCCCAGCGCAGAAACGGAGAGAGACTAACTTATGGCAACACAAAATAAAACGTGGGAGCGGTGGAGATGAGGAGGTGTCGGCGTTCTGACGATTTACTCGGAAGGCTTCAGTAGAAGCTGCTGGGAGTCCCAGCAGCTTCGACTGAAGCCTTCCCCAACTCCGGGGACTTCCGGCCGGGGACTGTGGGCGGCAGTATCCACCGTGAAGTTGTTTGTAGCCTGCCAGTAAACCCAAAGCAGAAGAAGAAGAAGTGACGTCAGTGGCTTCATTTGCCTAATCCTCCCCCAGGGACTTATTCCGGTGTGAACGCGATCTGTACTTGAGTTCTGATGAACTAAGTTCTGATGAACAAAGTACGGCAAAGTACTTGGTGTGAAAGCGCCTATTGACATTGAATTTGATCTCGTTGCACTGTCTACGTCTGCTTTTACTACTCTTATTTATTTATTGTGTCTATTTTCTACTGCAGTGAGAGTTGCCAAATAAATGTCGTTGTACTTTGTATGATGACAATAAAGATATATTCTATTCTATTCTAATATATAATAGTATTACGGTTAAAGGAGCCCTATTCTGGAACTCCCTCTGTAGGGAACACAGGGATTTTAGCCTTTGCAGACCATTGACATGCACTAAAACCTGTATACCACACAGCAGGAAAGGGAAACCCCCAAAAGCACAATAGGGCCTCTTTAAATACTTTAAGTACTTTATCCTGGTTATCCTTACATCTGTTTTTAATTTTGGGAACTTTTGCTGTGACAGTGTTAGTCTGTGTAGTTTTATATGTTCAGTGTCCAGTGTCCTTCCTCCATTTAAAAGTAAAATGTAGCCATATTCACTAAACGTTTCAATGCATGCGTGAACGTGTGCATATTTATTGTGATTAAATCTGAGCCGACATTATCCCCTGGATGTTGTGCCGATAAATCTCAAATGGACAAAGGGAAAAGAAAAGAGAGAAAAGACAGAAGAGAGGAGGAGAGAGTTTGACACAGAGAATATGGAGGGTAAGAGGATTGAGGGGGGGGTGCGTTTGTTTCGCGTACCAGTCGGAGCAGTGTGTGAAATGTGAACTGTGTGTGTGTGTGGGTGTGTGTGTGTGTGTATGTGTGTGTGTGAGTAGGGGAGGATCCTCTTGCTCTTAAAGCCGGGTCAGAAACAGAGAGATCTGCAGAGCTGAGAGTGAGAGGCACTGACAAGGGAACACACACTTTTACTGACTCTTGAACACACACAAACACACACACACACACACACTCACAGAAACAAAAACAATTGGCCTATTGTACACACACACACACCACACACACACACATACACACACACACACACACACACACACACACACACACACACACACACACACACACAGACAAACACATTTGTTACACACATACACATTTTTGCTGGACCCTGGACTGACCTCTTAAGGATACGTCCCTCAGGATACTGTTTCCCATCATGCACCAGGGGGTCCCCACCCAGCAGGGGGTCTCTACCCGAAGGACTACTCAGGACGAAGGCTCATGGAGCTCCAGGTGGAGGAGGGGGTCTTCATGCCGGAGCCTTTGCCCGCCGAGCGGAGCTCTTCTCTGGGCCTGGCTCCTGCTCGGGGCCCTGCTGGTTCCTGGAGCCTGGAGCTTTCTGAACGAGGAGCAGGAGGAGCTGCTGGTGGAGCTCCACAACCATTACAGAGGACAGGTGTCCCCCAGCGCCTCCGCCATGATGCCTCTGGTAAGACACAGCATAAATCTGTTTATATCCTTATACTGTCTATAGCATACTATCACTATACTGTCAATACCGTTCATACTTCATCTGTTTATGATTCATTCATATCATGTAGACACCTGCACTGTTATTTTGCACTTCTGGTCAGAAGCCAAACTCCATTTCGTTACTAGTGCCTGTACTATGCATGACCCCAACAATGTACATCAACCAATAGACAGGAGTTCAAAAGATGAGTGAAATAATGAGCACTTTTCTTCGATTCAGTACCAGATAAAATACCTCTGATACGTTTCGTCCATTTGCTGCAAAGATCATCTGTAAAGGCATTTGGTTTTTATGTTGAGTCAGAATTCATTCTTTTTGTGGGTAAATAATTCCCCGTAAAAAGAGACTTAATGCTTTCTTAAGTGTCTCTTTGTGCAGCTACTTGATATGAAAAGGACAGTCAGTTTGAGTCTTACGAAAGATTTAATTAGATTTTTTTTAAAGTTGTGCAGAACTGCATATCATATTCACTAACATATTATATACAGAAAATGAGGGGAGAAACCAACACAAACAATGAGAAGAAAGATATAAATACATAGACACACCTACCATAAGATAAGGGCTTTATAAAGCGACGATGATCAATTAGGGCGGTCAATCAAATAGATAAGACACTTTTTTTAAGGTGAAACAATAAATGAATGGAGTCCAAAGAACCCCCTAACATCAGAAGAGCCAGAGGAAACACTTTAAAGTCTCTGCAGTCAATTCCAAGAAAAGATCACATTCCGCAGCTTTTAATTTAATAGTAGATGGTTTCAGTCAAAAGAAGAAGTTTTAAATGAAACTGTTGACAGTGAAAGTCACTCTGAGTAATCCACAGAGGTCAGAAACAGATGCTGCTTTTGAGTTCTACTAATCTAATATGTCAGGGTTTGGAGCACCATGAATCCTTGAGTCATTGAGCCTAATCACGTGGGGATGGTCTGATATCTGACAACCTCAGCGAGTCACACTGCAGGGCTTTGTGTGTCACGGGGCAATACATATCTGGACTTTTGTGATAACATATATCCTGAATATTGTGTTGTATTGTTACGTTATGGGGGTTTCCCTTTCCTGTAGTGTGTGACAGGTTTGTGTGCATGTAAATGGTCTGCAGAGGATACAATCCCTGTGTTCTGTGCCTCCTTTGGGACATCAATGTATAACATTTGCGCTAAGGCTAAGGGGCGGGACGTCTCTAAACAGTTGACCGATCGCAAAAGAACCGGCCAGCTAACCAATCAGAGCAGACTGGGCTCTGGTTTCAACTGTTTTATTATCTGTCTTCACTAAGTCATCATATCCACATTACTGATGGTCATTTATCAAAATATCTCATTGTGTACTGTAATTGTTTCATGAACGCAGCAACAGTCAACCACACCATATTGATACTGAGGTATTTGCTCAGAGAAAGCGTGATATTTGATTTCATTCATATTGCCCAGTCCTCTGATTAGGTGACCAGCGCCTTGGAAATTGGGAATTGTACTCATAAAACTTGCCAACTAAGGACGGAGGGATACATCCGCTTTCCAATCGCTGGAAGTCTCCAAATATCGAACGCTTTGGGTACCAAATCACAGCATGACTTAGTTATATGTTCCTCAAGATGTTAATGTGGCGTTTTCAAGCTCATTTTGACCAATTCTACAGCGATCAAATGTTAGAATTTAGCAGTAAGAACAAAGTGGTAATGATGCAACAACTCATGAGATATATTGAAGCACGAGGATATACGTGTATCGTTAAGCTCTAAGGACTTATAAACATCTACATCTAGATTTTATGGTGTTGGCGCCTAATCAAACCATAACGTTTATCACAGATTAATAACTTGAGAACATTGACACTCAGTACTGAGCTGTCCCTCAATTAATCTGTGTCACCACTTAAATGTGTTTTTCACCTGCATTATCTTCCTAAATATATAAAAAGACAACATTTGGTCTATGTAGGTCTCTAAGGGATACCGTAATAATGCAACAAATGAATATATGCAATAAAGTGACACTTGTATCACTATAATTAAACTGCGAAGAACACAACTGCCAATTCTGAATGTAAAACTCAACTAAAGGAAGTGAACATGTTTCCACAAAGATGAAATAATTTAGTTTTTTTAAAGATGTTCTCGGAGATGTCTCTCCAAATTGTTTTCTAACTGTCTCCAGCTGGTTTGTTTCTATGGTACATTGTGTTGTTTTGAGAACAGTGTCTAAACATTGTGGGGGACTAGAGAAAGGAGGAGGTAGACACAAAGGAAAGGAGACAAGGGAACAGGAAGTAAGTAGTTCTCTAAACAGAATCTCTGGAGCTGTTTGTCTGAAACTTGCTATGTCTTGTTTTAATTATCTTGTTTTTCCATTTCTCTTCACTAGTCAGCTCTCTTTCTAGGACAGGACTTTCACTTGCACAGAGGATGTTGTTAGTTTTAATACTTTTACTGAAGTTAAGGATCTGAGTATTTAGTCAAAGTATTAACCCTAACTGTAGCTTTTTCATACGTCTATTATGGCTCCAACATATGAACAAATACCAACACTAAAGGCACCAAGGCAACTCTTTGTCCTAAAAGGACTTTCAAGACGTTTTCCATTTGTCACGACATTGCCCCTGACTTGTCTTCAGTTTGTGACTCTGGGATGGATTTCAGGTGAACTGACGGTCAGATGAAATCTCTGAGTGGGCGCTCGGGCAGGCTGGAGCCGGCGGGATGCTTTGGTTTAGTCGGTGGACCAGAGAGAAGCTGCTTTTACTCCTTATGGAGATGTGAGGATGTGCTTTTATGGCTGTGGATGTCAGAACATACTTTTACATTAGTGTACGAGTGTGGTCGCTTGGATCGAATTACAACCTCTTCCAAAACCTGTTTTTAAAAACTTGTGTAACTTTGGATTACATTTACACTATAGTTGCGTCCTCTTGCTGTCAATACAAGTACACATATATTGTCTGTAAAGATCTGAGACCCTGATTGAACTAGCAGGTGAAACATTTCCAACAAGGTGTTTTTCCCACTGTGGAGATAAGAGGGCCAGGAGAGGATGATGATTCCTCTTCATCTGAACCTTCATTTTATTACAGAGATAAGTATCACATCATCTAAAAGAACGTCGACACCTATTCGGGTCGGACTCAGCTTAGAATAAACTTGATTTGTTTTAAAGTTTAAAAGAATATATACCCATCAATGTGTGCACAGAGCCTTCCTGTTAGCAAGCTTGTGCAAACACTCCTGCGTCTGCCAGATGGAAATATATGCACAAACAAACAACAACAAAAATGCAAAGCTAATCTCTTAAAGGTGAAGCTACCTGGAGAGCTGCCTTGTTTCCCTTGGTGCAAACATGACATTTTAAAGATATTTACGTTCCAGCCCGATTACGTTCAGCGCAGATCTGCCCCATTGTGGATCTTCTTTTTCATTCTTGAGATTCATACAGCATGCACACAACTATGTTAACAATTTAGCTCATGTTAAAGCTATTTGTCGTTGAACACACATAATTAAAATCGAAGTGTCAGTGCTGCACAGAGGGCAAGATTAGCACCACATGTTGTGCAGGTGATGCCAAGACAACATATCCTGACAATCCCTTTCAGTTTCATGAACATGCGTGTTCCCCTCGGGATGAATTTTAATTTAATCTAGCGCCATGATCAGGTCAACATCTTAATGCAAATAAGGGGTTCCTACAAAATCCTCTTCAATAGTTACACACATTTAGACAGCACCTCAGACACAGCGAGATGTTGCCTTTGCATTAAACACTTCCTGGTATTAGGAGCAGTTATTATACGCCGACACCTCCTCATCTCCACCGCTCCCTTGTTTTGTGTTGCCATAAGTTAGTCTCTCTGCGTTTCTGCGCTGGGCTAATGCTAATGCTAATAATGCTAATGCGAGGATAATAAAATGGCGGCTTCAAAAAACTCTTTGGGAGTTTTACGGGGCGTGGTTTGCAATCCGCCCAGCCAATCAGAAATATAGCTCTTTTCTCACAAGAGAGCACCTTTTTACCCGCTCGAAAGTCCCTGCTCTCTAGCAGGGACTTTCGAGCGGGTAAAAAGGTTCTCATGAACTACTTTTAGTACCGGCTCTTTTTGGTGTGAACGCGATAAAAGAGTTCATGAACTAAGTTCGCATGAACCTTTGTGGGAAAAGTACTGCGGTGTGAATGCTAAATAAAACGTAATAAGCCAAAAATAAAACTTCCTCTGGCACACAAGTATATACAACCCTTGCCGTTTGAGTGCCTCAGATCAGAATCTTTAGCAATTCCCTCTGAGCAGAACTAGTTCCCTAATAAAACACGTTCTTGTTCAGGTGAGCAGATCAGGGTCATCGCTTTCTAAATGGTATATAAAGTGATTTAAAAAGACCTCAGAAATGCTGAGTAAATGTCAGCCTGAGTTTCAGGAACAGGCGGGTGTTTCCCTCTGAAGACTCCCTCCAGAATATAACGTAAGTGTCAGAGGAGGAGCGCAGTGGGGAAATCATCCTGGACGACAGACAGGGTTGAGCAACAAGAGGAGGAGGAGGAGGAGTGTTGGGCAAGACGAGGAGCACAATGTTTGGATAGAGAGAAATTTAAATTAGGTAGTGAATGAATGAGCACCCAGAGGAATGCGCGTGTTTGTGTTCATACTAGTGTGTGTGTGTGTGTGTGTGTGTGTGTGTGTGTGTGTGTGTGTGTGTGTGTGTGTGTGTGTGTGTGTGTGTGTGTGTGTGTGTGTTTGTGTGTGTGGTAATCAGGAGAGGTCTCAGCCTGACTCTGCCGGAATGGAAGCCCCACTGAGACATTTCCATATTTATGTTTTTCTTACAGCTTTCCTTTTCAGCTGGGTCAGATTTAAAGATGGATGCAACGAGAGAAAAGTGGAAAAAAGGAGAAATATAAAGAGGGAGAGAAGGATGAAAGGAGACAAGGTAACACAGAGGAATAGGTGAGGATGAAGAGAAAAATAAATACATAAGAATAGGGAGTAAGGAGAGATGGGCAGAGCTGGGAGAGAAAGGAGGTCAGAGTGTCGACCTGTGAGGAAATGACAGAGGACAGATTTCTGTTTTTGTTGGCAGAATACAACTGTCTGTAGAATGTAACCACAACCTGCACAGACTAACAGAAACCAGTGTGACGCTCAGACTGCTATGAAACAGAACGTTGGTATCAAGTAAAAGTACAAGACAGAAGAAAACTGTTCTCACATAACTAAAAGAAAGTGAGAAACCAGCCGGACAGAAATGAACAGATGATTCCCAGATTGCATTTCCACCGATACCTAATGTGCTCTTCACCAATCATTCAATCAATAGGCGCATTCACACCGCAGTACTTTTCCCACAAAGGTTCATGCGAACTTAGTTCATGCGAACTCTTTAGTTCTCATGAACTAAATACAGATCGCGTTCACACCGGAAAAAGTCCCTGGGGGTGGATTAGGCAAATGAAGCCGCAGACGTCACTTCTTCTTCTTCAATCAATCAATCAATCAATCAATCAATCAATCAGAGTTGGGGAAGGCTTCAGTAGAAGCTGCTGGGACTCCCAGCAGCTTCTACTGAAGCCTTCCGAGTAAATCGCCAGAACGCCGACACCTCCTCATCTCCACCGCTCCCATGTTTTATTTTGTGTTGCCATACGTTAGTCTCTCTGCGTTTCTGCGCTGGGCTAATGCTAATGCTAATAATGCTAATGCGAGAATAATAAAATGGCGGCTTCACAAAACGTTTTGGGAGTTTTACGGGGCGTGGTTTGCAATCCGCCCAGCCAATCAGAAATATAGCTCTTTTCTCACAAAAGAGCCGCTCGAAAGTCGAGCAGGGACTTTCGAGGGGGTAAAAAGGTTCTCATGAACTAATTTTAGTACCGGCTCTTTTTGGTGTGAACGCGATAAAAGAGTTCTCATGAACTAAGTTCGCATGAACCTTTGTGGGAAAAGTACTGCAGTGTGAATGCGCCTAATACTTTATTCATCTGAGAGAGATATTAGGGTTCTTGACAGTTGTACCATATTAAAATAACATTAACAAATAAGTTAAAAGCAATAAAAGCCACTGGGATTCAACTGATTCCATTAAACAGGATTGCTCAAGTTGTGGCACATGACACACTGAGTTCTTTAGGCAGAGATCCAGCCATGCTTTGCTATATTTGCTCAGAACTGTAACATTGCCACATTCACCAAGGCCTTTTAGGAAACGTCTTTCAATTATCAAACAGAATATGCAACAGAGAGAAGGGTCTTGTTACATAACCTGGAAACAAATTGCAGTTCAGTCAGGCAACTCACGTGTTTCTTCAACATGTTTATTAGAAGCAGCATATAGTTGAGTTTGGCGACTAGGCTCGGGCATCATCACTCCATAGATATACATAGCACGATGAGTGATGATTAAATAACTAACCCCAGAGCCTACAGGTGGAAGCTGGGGAGGAAGCTGGGGTGGTGGTGGGGCAGCGAGCAGCAGCGACGTAGAGGTAGCTGCAGCAATAGCAGCAGCAAGCAATGCATGAGAGAGATCTGGCAGGTTAAATAGAGCGGCTTATTAAGGAGACTCTGTTTGGTTGGTTGTAGAGTGGCGAGGGGCGTTATGTATGAATGCAGCATAAGTGCTCGAGTTGACTGCCTGAACTAGCTCGCAGGCTTCACCCCATTCGTTATTGTCTATGCTTTTAGTGTGCAAATGTGTGTGTTACTGTGTGTTTGTGGATCCAAGGAAGAACAGCCAATGGGGATCCAAATGAAAACATGCTACCAAAGATGCTCTATGAGTAAAGATGCATTACAAGCTGCACCAATGTTATGAAATACTTTACACTTCCTGTCTCCTAAGAGTTGGTATATCTCATTTCTCTATGGTGTTCAGTATGATATTATGACACTGATAAGAAGGGATTTATCATCTCAGGAGTTGAAATGATCTAGCTAACCTTAATTCCTGCTTTGTGTTAAAGGCTCTGTCTCAATGTTTTCATCACTGCTGGTCCGACTTGAGTCTGATAGATATAAGAATCTAAGTTTAGACAGGGTCCAAACAAAAGATTACCAACAACAATAATTTACCTTGACACTTTTCTCAAAATAAGACCGTTGTGGGTTCTTAGATTTGAGCCAATTTGGCCTGCAAAGTCCTTAAAACTCCTTAAATTAGATGTTTCATTATTATTTATATAATACTCTGAAGCTTTACCTTGACCCTTGATTCTTTTGTTCAGACACCTAGCATTTATTTATAGAATTAGAATCAGATTTACACATACAATGAATTTGCTTTGGTGTGCTGTATATGGTGCATCAACACAGTAAGAGCTATCCAGTTGAACACATGAAAACAATAGGCACTTTTTAAACAGCTATTTTAAAAATGATAAAAAAAACAGATATACATTTACAAAAAATACAAAGTACAGTGAGAAAATGAAACTTTACTGGAAGTATGCAAAATGTGCAGTATATCATAATTTAAAGAGGCAGAGCTGTGCAGTTTTAAAAGAGAGAACTATTGAACAGAAATGTGCAAACTACATTACAGTACATGTGACTTCGGCAGTCATTTGTCTGGGGAATGAAAGCAGATTGTAACGTCTCTGACAAAAGACAAAAGCCAGATGTTAGTGGGTGTTAGTGGATCTAAGGTCCAGCCAGAAAAATGGCCTTAATAGAAAACAGCAGAGAAACAAATGGGACCCGTCCAGAACAAACTGCTCTGGCATTTTGTTGCATTATAAATAAGGGTGTTGGTGGTGAGATGTAATGAGGGTTCAGGTATTCAATTTTGAGGAACTTGTACTTTACCTGAGTATTTCCATTTCATTCTACTTTTATTTCAATTCAGAGATAAATATTAACACTCAAACTACTTATAAAAACACATGCTGATATGATATAATGCAGTACTGCACTACAGATCTACACAGTATCTACGTTAGGTCCACATTGTCCAACTACAATACTAAAATGTTCTTACATGAACTGGATCATTTAATAACCATCATAATAAAATAAAATCAAAACATACTTGAAGTACATTTGATAATACTTATGTCCTTTATATAATTCTGAAATGGGCCACTGTGCACAATGAGTACTTTTACTTTCTGTACTTGAAGTATATTTTGATGCTAATATATTTGTATTTTTACTTAACATGTTGAAATCGGGACTTTTACTCGTAGTGGAGTATTTTAAGACTGTAGTATTTTATCACTTAATTAAAGGATTTGAGTACACTTCCAACACAGTGTTTCCACCCCTGGAGGATTGAAAGCAGGTCAAGCCTTCCTGCTGCGGTCCGGATTAAAACAAACAGAACACAAACAGCCTGAAACAAAGCGGTAAATAAGAAAGCCTCCAGCAGAGGAGGAATGTAAATCTGCTCAGCAGGAGAAACTGTAATACTCTCTTCTGATATTTCATCATCTGTACTGAAGCCTGCTGATTACTGCAGCTTAGAAACCAATAACACAAACTCAGGGGCGCTTTCCTCCGCAGCTGGAGAGAAACTTACAGTTATATCACGACTCTGTTTCCATCACAGAGCAACTGGAGGAAAGCCTGACGTCAGGAACCAATCCTGAACTGAGACTGCCAGGAGAGACATGTGTGGCTCCAACGACTGAAACCAAGATCCACTCTTAACCACATTCAAGGGAATACATTTCTATTGATTAGATGATATTGTATTGAAGTGAACACCTGGCAGGATCGGTTTGGAACAAAAGCTTCCTTTGTTTTAAAGGATAAACGTTAATCACATTAGCATCAGGACTAATCGCAGGGAGTTTATAGATTATGGTGAAATAATGACTTTAAGAACCTGTTTTGAAAAAATAAAGATTATTTGTTGAATAAATACATTGGTTTTCATTTACACTTGAAAGGTTGAAGGCACCGGTAACGACGCTTTGGTTTGGTTTTTTGCCTCTTAATGCATTTTTTATTTTATAAAATTAACTTTGACAACAAGGGAGATCTTGTTGGTTAATAATAAGAACATCCGAAAAATAATTCAGGTTTCTTATTATTTAGTCAAAGCTGATTAAGAGGATACCGTAAATGATGTTATAATAATCTTCATTATAACGACTCTTGGTCTGCAGGCTGGACTCAAGATCAAGTCTGTCCTCTCAACAACTAATTTCAAACTCAATTTAAAGAGTCCTCTCCTGCTGATGTTCAGGTGTATATCAGTATGTAGTGTCTCTACTTTAAAGAGTCCTCTCCTGCTGATGTTCAGGTGTATATCAGTATGTAGTGTCTCTACTTTAAAGAGTCCTCTCCTGCTGATGTTCAGGTTGATATCAGTATGTAGTTGTCTCTACTTTAAAGAGTCCTCTCCTGCTGATGTTCAGGTGTATATCAGTATGTATGTCTCTACTTTAAAGAGTCCTCTCCTGCTGATGTTCAGGTGTATATCAGTATGTAAGTGTCTCTACTTAAAAGATCCTCTCCTGCTGATGTTCAGGTGTATATCAGTATGTAGTGTCTCTACTTTAAAGAGTCCTCTCCTGCTGATGTTCAGGTGTATATCAGTATGTAGTGTCTCTACTTTAAAGAGTCCTCTCCTGCTGATGTTCAGGTGTATATCAGTATGTAGTGTCTCCTACTTTAAAGAGTCCTCTCCTGCTGATGTTCAGCTGTATATCAGTATTTAGTGTCCTCTACTTTAAAGAGTCCTCTCCTGCTGATGTTCAGGTGTATATCAGTAATGTAGTGTCTCTACTTTAAAGAGTCCTCACTTGCTGATGTTCAGTGTATATCAGTATGTAGTGTCTCTACTTTAAGAGTCCTCTCCTGCTGATGTTCAGGTGTATATCAGTATGTAGTGTCTCTACTTTAAAGAGTCCTCTCCCTGCTGATGTTCAGGTTCATATCAGTATGTAGTGTCTCTACTTTAAAGAGTCCTCTCCTGCTGATGTTCAGGTGTATATCAGTATGTAGTGTCTCTACTTTAAAGAGTCCTCTCCTGCTGATGTTCAGGTGTATATCAGTATGTAGTGTCTCTACTTTAAAGAGTCCTCTCCTGCTGATGTTCAGGTGTATATCAGTATGTAGTGTCTCTACTTTAAAGAGTCCTCTCCTGCTGATGTTCAGGTGTATATCAGTATGTAGTGTCTCTACTTTAAGAGTCCTTCCCTGCTGATGTTCAGGTGTCATATCAGTATGTAGTGTCTCTACTTTAAAGAGTCCTCTCCTGCTGATGTTCAGGTGTATATCAGTATGTAGTGTCTCTACTTTAAAGAGTCCTCTCCTGCTGATGTTCAGGTGTATATCAGTATGTAGTGTCTCTACTTTAAAGAGTCCTCTCCTGCTGATGTTCAGGTGTATATCAGTATGTAGTGTCTCTACTTTAAAGAGTCCTCTCCTGCTGATGTTCTGGTGTATATCAGTATTTAGTGTCTCTACTGGGACATGTCTCGATGCTTTAATGTTCAAAAAGTTCTTTATTTTTCTCATACAGCCTGTGCTGCAGCACCTCTTTTCACCCTCTGTCTGAAACCAGAGCCCAGTCTGCTCTGATTGGTTAGCTGGCCGGCTCTGTTGTGATTGGTCAACTGCTTAGAGATGTCCCGCACCTTAGCCTATCAGGTACAATGTGCTGGAGTGCTAGCCAGAGTATTACATAGTGGTTGTGAAGGCTCATATAGAAAAAACTAATCTGTAAGTAAATGAATGTCAATGACTTGTGTTTAGACAAAGAGAAACAAAAATCACCTGTTAGAAGACCGGGTGACCGGGTGACCCCCAAAAGAGCTGACAGAGGGTGTGTGTGTGTGTGTGTGTGTGTGTGTGTGTGTGTGTGTGTGTGTGTGTGTGTTACACGACCACATGCATGACCCATAAGTCATAACACAGACCAGATGTTGAAAGCCTGGAGAGAGACAGGAATGTGAAGGAGACCCCTGACTATTGTTTTTGTTGTGTGTCATATCTGAACAAATAAACACACACACACACACACACACACACACACACACACACACACACACACACACACACACACACACACACACACACACACACACACAATTCCGTTGTTCATTCGTTTTGTATCTTAGCAACAGTGACTCAAACCACGAGATGGAAATAACTGGAGTTAAAGACGTCAATCTGTTCTCCCTCATCAGAACACACATTGATTTCTACTGAACATGTCAACCTTTAAAAACACACACATATATTAAAGACTCACTAGACGTCTCCAGCTGGTCACTGTCGTCATATTTCAACCAACTGAAGGAAATCATTTGTTGGGGACTGTTTTCTGAGGCGATGTAATCTTCTTTTGGTGATTTATTGAGTGTCGAAATAATGTGCATGGTAACGAAGGGACATGTCAGCAGGTGCTTTTATAGTTGTTGGACGATTATGGCAGAGAAGAAGAAGATATATCTGACACACACACACACACACACACACACACACACACACACACACACACACACACACACACACACACACACACACACACACACACACACACACACACACACACACACACACACACACACACACACACACATTGCTGGTTTGCTGAGAACTATATAGCAAATAAATACAATAATGAATAAATCCCTCTAACAGTCGGCGGCTTTGTGTTTTTGGCTATTACCTTCATATCATTACTCTCACAATACGTTCATCCTGTACTTAATGACTTTTTCTTTATACAAAATGGTATTGAAATGTGATTTGATATCAAAAATGTTGTATTGAATCCTCATGTTTCTGCCGTTAACTATAGCAGCCTAACTCTTAAAAAAAGAGGTCGGAAATCAAAATCTATTTCCAAGAATAAATCATTCAGTTTGTTTTCCAACATAGTGCTGTTGTAAAATGTACGAAGTGATAGACGTGTAAACGATATGCATGTTTATGTATTTTAAATAAGGCCGTAGTGGGTTTCCACCTCACCTGCACATGTACACTACAACAACTTGAAATCTTACCAAGTATCTTTGTCTAATATCTTGTCAGAATATGTCTCTCCACCGGATATAAGACAACTTCAGAAGTAACGCTGCAGTGAGATATTGGGTCTTGTTTTTAGACGATGTATTATCTTGTTAATACAATCATTTGTGTTGATGTGTACAGTCTGGTACCTGAAAAAGGTTAAATGGCACTGATGGAACCAAATGTGTCCAAAGCTTAGTCCGCTTGGACTTGTTTTTGCTAAATCTCTCTATAAAGGTCAATTCTCACTTGTTTTGCCTCAATCTTGATACAAGGTACTTATTATATGTTATACTTTGGATTCCTAAAGCCTTTAGGCTACTAACCCATCATTCAAGGGTGGGTTTCACTATGAGTAATGGGTTTTATTTGGGCAGAGACAACAATTTACACCTTTTGACTATGTTCCATCTGGATTTACTCTGACACTGAAACATCTTTATTGATTCTGACACTTCTACATACAACTCGCAGATGTGACCTTGCTTTGATAAAATAAATTATTCATATAACCCTTTTAGAAGTTAAGTTATAGTCCTTTGTTTTGGGCATGTGATGTTCGAGCCTGAAACCTGAAAAACAGGCTTGGGGCTTAAGAGGTTAAGTCAAACAAATCTTGTTTTGAGTGGTATCTCAGATGATATTTCTTTACATATTTATTAGAACATCACCAACTAACATCAGAAAACAGAAAACCTTTGAGCAGGCTTATATGGAACACAACATTTCCTGATTCAAATATAGTTCAAAATTAGTTCTCTCAGCTAATTACAAGATCTGATTTGTCTTATTTCAAGAAATCTTACCAAGCAAATGTTCACTTGTTCTATTGGCAGATGTGTGTACTTATTACACCTTGTTTTCATTATTATTTAACTTGTTTTTGGAGCAGCATGTTATCTTCTGCTTATTCTATTTATTTCTCTATCAGAGTTTTTTCCTAAATGTGCAAAAACCATAACGCCCTGGTGATGCATTAATAAACGATTTGACTCACTTCTTCCGGCAATATTGATGTGTGGATATTTTCTGCAGCAGGCATTAAGTCCGTGTTTGAGCAGTTTGTTGCAGCCTGTCAGACAGAAATAAACATCGTCAAACAGGATCAGTCCAAGAAAAACAGTTTAAAACAACATTATAATCCACAGCACAACATTCACGTTCAACCAGACTCTCTCCAGCCTGGAGGAGCTGAATCAAAACAAATCCACAGTGTGCTATTTCTCACTTTGTGTGTACTTTCTCTTGGAATTTGATCGTGCCAAGTTCAACTCCAATTAAATCCGCTCTGTTTGAAACCTTTGAAAATAATAGTTTGGACTTGAAATGGCAGCAAAATCACAGCTGAAACCAATTTTCTAAACGAAAGCTTGTTAACAAACAGATAATTAGAAGTTATAAGTTACACCTGTGCCTTTCCTGCGCTGAAATGTCAGAAAGACCCTGTGAAGAGGGTCTAATTTGTCCTATTTTTACATTATAGCCAAGTCTAATATAATGCACTAAATTCCCTTTTTTCACAGTCATTCATTTAAAGGGCACCTATCATGCAAAATGCACCTTTGTACGTCTTTTATACATGATTATGTGTCCCCGGTGTTCCGGGGAACTCACCAAGTGTCAGAAAACACAACCCTCTCTATTTTCCTCCTTCGCCAAATCTCTAAAAAAGGGGCTGCAACGGATCTGAAAAAAATGGATCCACATTCCGACACTTTTCTACGTCACAAAGACGTACTCCGCTTATTGGTCAACTCTCCACCTATCAGGGGAATGAGCCACGGCCACGTGCATTGCCAAACCTCTCATTCGCATATAGGCTATCGGCAGGCTACCCCAGTCACATCTGTGTTTTTTCCTGCTATTGCCAGGATGTCTAAGCCAGTTAAACCACGGACATGTTTATGAACTTCTCTCAAGTCCAACACGGATATGCCTCCAAACTAATGCTACACCCGGGATCAATACCAACCATCCGGGACCAGGCCAGTGAGGACACATCCAATTCTGAAGCTGTAAGTTTTTATTTAGCGGTGTTTTTCCTGATAAAGCTATATCTAGCTGGTAGCATGTAGCTTAGCCGTATCAATGTCGCCTCAACCCCAACTAGTAATCGGTTAGGTGTTTATATGTTCTTGTAACATTTTATTTTGTACGCTCCGCAGTCTTTGCTTTGTCTTTTATTTTAATTATCAGGCATTTGCGAACATGTTCAGACTGCCGTAATGGCGATCTGTGTGAAGGCTGTAAAGCCACGCCTGGCCTAGCCGATAACACAAGTATTTATTGTCCTATGTATTAGTATTTTGTATCCTCTAAAAAATCATATTGAGTAAGTTATAATAACAAACGTAATCTTCTGGAGGTAAGTGCCGTTTTTTCCAGCGTTATGTAAAAGCTTTTGTGATTGTAGTCTGTAAGAACGATCAGATATCATCGACCTGTAAGCTAAGCTACGCTAAGCTAAGCTAATGAGACATGCCGTTTTTTGCAGCGTTATATGGAAAAGCTTTTGCATGTTTACTTGTTTGCGCACATGAATATAAATGGGGGTGTGTTAGGATACAACACTGTATGTATGTATGCGAGGGGACACACACCACGAGTAAAACGGAGCTAAAGCCCTGGTATGTTGTTGTTGACGACATGCATTTACTAATCTCAACCACTTTTTTTGTTGTGTTTTTTTTAACATTGCACAGGCTACGTGGCCAACTTGATGGACCTCATCTTCGACCAAGTCTTTGTGGACCCTGCACCATTATGAGCAACCTGACAGGGAGGAGGTCATCGCCGGGTATGCCACACGGTTCAATTTGACTGCTGTCTGAACCTAACATAGACATTTCACGGATCAGAGGACAACGCAGGCCGGAATCACCACTCTGATCCTCTCTCCATGGGTTCAAATAACCGTTGATTTTGACAATAAAGTTCCGAGTTGATATCAAATGTGTCGTGATTATTCATGTTTGGATGGGTAAAGAATATTCTGATTTCAAAAGCATAAGGTTGTGTGTGGACTTTTTTTGTCATACACATGGGTGCGTTATGCCATTGCTGTGTAGTATATAATAGTACAATGACAGAATGAAAGATTGCATAAAGCCATATACACCAGTATTTATTTCCATGAACAATATTAGCATTCGTTTTACAATTTCAGTCAAAACAAACCACTCAGTGCTCTATTTGCCTCAACTGTAGTCCAACTGTGTTCAGCTCTGTAAATATTCAATGCATTCTGCAGGGAGAACACATTTAGGCACACAATCCAGGATGATCCACCACACAGGTTAGAGTCATCAAGTTCCTGCATCCGTCTTTACACCTAGTGTGATAAACATATATTGAATGACATGTGAAAAATGTATTCTCTAAACAGACAACTTAGTGAAGCTAATGTTACGTGTGGTATCTCCATGCAGCACATGCTCCGGTTCAGAAGGCATCGTGGCGCAAGTTGCACATGTACCCCTTTAGAAAGAAGTCAATAACTGAGCTTTTAAAACACATGAAACACACATTGCTGACAACTGAGATGTTTGCACCTCCACCAAAACCTCCGCTGCTTCAGTTTCTGGATCAAATTGATAATATGCTTGAACACATGCATTGCTCTGAGATGACATGTGTATTCCACACTCGTAAACACAGCAAGCATGGTAACGTGACTCTCGCCGGCTCTTCTGCAGGGGGCGTGGTCAGCTGCTGCTCAGAATTTTCATAGGCAGGTTTGGAATAAAGCGAAAATGAGCGAAACGAGGCATGGCTAAAAAATGATCTGTTTGGTATTTTGGAAAATAAAATGTATAAATATACCTTATATAGGTATGGTCATACACTATATCATTTAAATATAGCATGATAGGTCACCTTTAAAGAGCTTACGAAATGCTATCCATACGTGTTAGTGGGCGTGGTGTGAGATAGAGGTTCCATTTTTATTGTGAAATGTGCCATATATATTTTTTATTGTTGATGTATTTTGAATAAATCACGATTATAACAGCATACAAAAGTTGTCTGTTAGTAACAATCGTTCATCGGGCCCGGAAACATCTACTTCATGTGTCTGCCTTCATTTCGTAAGCTCTTAAAGTTATTTACTTTATTCTGTAAATACTGTACGTGCCAAACAGGGTTTATTGTGCGAGTGTTTCTACGAAGCTGAAACACAACACTTTGTTTGGTTAGGTATCTTTCACCATGGAAATTACACCATCCTGCATGACGGGATGTAAATACGTCAGGATGGAGACGACTCAGGGTCAGAGGTGAAGTCATGGAGCATGCTTTGTCATAGTATCACCTCCTAGTTTTATCTGTGAAGAAAACAGACTGAAGAATAACGTTTTTTTATGTTTTGTTAAATGTAACTATGACAGTGAAGATTTCCCGTGTGATACTGGAGTCAGGGTCAAACACAATGTTTTGTTGATGAATCTAAATGTTCACTTTCCTTTGTCCTGCATCTCTCCTGCACATTTCCTTGATATGATATTACATTTCAAAAATGTTTTTCTAACTAGACTAAATGAATGCCTCTTAAGCCAAACATCCATTTAAAGAGGATATATTCTGCTCATCTTCAGGTTCATAGCAGTATTTAGTGTCTCTACCGTGACATGACTCCATGCTGGCCATGTCTCCATGCCCAGTCTGCTCTGATTGGTTAGCTGACTGGCTCTTTTGTGATTGGTCAACAGCCAAAATCTACATAAGACACTACGGGAAAAGGAAAACCCAAAAAGCATAATAGGGTCTCTTAAATGTCTCTTAAAACATCCATAAATAATGTGTTTACTAAATCGTCTGAAGTCAGCGCTGAAGATCTCTGGTTGATTTGTATCAACTAAATCATGCTTTAGACGAAAAATACAGCTGAGATATAAACTACAAGAAAAATCCATAAAATATCATGAAAAATTATTCCCTGAGTTGACATGAACATACCTGAAGCTTTATTAGATTTCACGTAAAGAGTGCTGGAACATCTTAACTGTTAAGCCCCAAGGTCCCCGCCGGTGAGTACCCTTTTCGTTTTTTTTCACAACACTATGTCTCAGGGGATCTTAATATTTAAGAACCTATTAATGTGTTACCAGATTAACGGGAATAATCTCAGCTAACTGACGATAAAAACCATTTTTAACAAAACAAAACATAAGTCTCATAAGAAGCATCTAAATGACCCCTGAGCGAAAAATGCTAACCTATTACTGCACCGATAATCACTCATAGCTCCCTTATTACTTATCCTAGGTGCACATCCAACACATCGTTTATGATCGCAAGGAGACACAGAATCTAACGGTGCCCACCTCAATACTGAAAGATACAAACTCGCGACGTTATCAACAAAAACGTACATCAAAACAAGTGGCGCTAGGTAGCCCACAACGCTAACATGGCTTACCTTCGTCTTTGTCTGGTCTAAACTGGTCTTCAATGGCATTAAAACGATTACAACGATGCTGTAGTTAATCTATGGGTTAATATCCAATGTGGCTTTGTCCCCTTTGAAATGTTCTGATAATCTATAAGCAATAAAACTGCAATTCCGTTTTAAAATAGTAGAGCAGGCTCTGTAGCTTAATTGAATGCGGGAAGACGTCACCTTTTGTTTTTAACATGTGTGTGTGCGGGACGATTTCCCTTCAATTCTATTTTCTCTAGTTTGGATTCCTAAAGCTTTTAGTCTACCATTCCACCATTCAAGGGTGGTTTTCACTATAAGTAAAACATTTTTTTGGACGGACACAATAATTTACATTTTTTTACTGTGTTCAATCTGAATTTACTTTAAAATAAAAACATCTATATTGATTCTGACACTTCTACATCCAACTCACAGGTGTAACCTTGCTTTGAGAGAAAGGATTATTAATTTAACCCTTTTAGAAGGGAAGATATGGTCATTTGTTCTGGGAATGTCATTTTCGAGCCTGAGACCTGAAAAACAGGCTCGGGGCTAAACACGTTTGCACATGAAAGCATCTGCTCTCTCAGCATCTTTGTGTGTCTTGTTTTCATAAAATGATCCAGTAAACTTCGTGAAAAAACTTTCTTTGAGGCTGTTCAAGATTTACGATCTTTAGGATCCACAGGGTTCTTCACGTCTGGTAATGCTGCATTCAATTATAAGTTGGACCGTGGGATTTTATACTGCCGAATTGGGGGGGGGGAACAATTTGAGAGGACTTTTCTGTCAGATGGTGATGCACATTTTACATTTCTGCTCTTCATTCACGAATGAGCTGCGTCAGAGGTCTGCAATACAACGACTTTTTAGAGAAACATTTCCAGACTTTTGTAGCAAATGTTGTTCTCCTTAAAGTGCCTGTGACAGCAACCCAGCAACTGTTGTGCAATGAAATAGTGGGCTACTAGTAATCTCGAACCGTCAGTTTAAAAAAGAAAAAGCGATACCGTTTCGATAAATATCAATAATTTCGAACATCGCGGGAAAATTCCTTCACTCATTTTGAGGTTTTGGGGGAAGCCGGAAGTGACGTCAATGCGGGAACGCTTCACTGTGTTGTTATGCGTAGAAATAGTGAATTACTGAGTTTAGGCACGTTAATAATGTTTTAATGAAGTTGACTACAGTATATTCATATTTGTCAGTGCTTTCATGTCAATTCGGCGAACATAAACATAAATGATCGTGGTGCAGATAATGATTAAATTAGGATTACAAATCGGTAGTGAGAGCTGCTGAATTTCCTCCCGTAGGATGTGATATAAAAACAAATCGATTATGTTTGTAGTTGTAAACTCAAGTAGATGAAACTACATTTATTAGTGCTTTCATGTCAATTCGGCGAACATATGATACATTAAATGATCGTGAGGATGATGATTAAAAATCGTTTGTTTGAGCTGGTTTGCATTTCCTGATGAGAAAACAAACCGATGCTTTGTGTAGTTGTAGTACACCAACGTGGATTAAAACGTGTGGTTTTTTACCATAATGTTGGGAAATTAATGGATAAAATACACGGATTATTATTATTATTATTATTATTCCCACTCCGATCGGGACTCTCGGTCCACCGTTTCCCCGCAGCGAGGCTCCCCCCGTTGACAGTTTACGTGGGCTGGGTGCAGTGGCGGACTGGCCATCGGGACGAATCCCGATGGGCCGGTACCGAAGTGGGCCGGTCGGATAAGTCACTATCACATCCCCCATAGGCGGCGCGTGAGGCTCAGGTTTGGGAAGGCTTAATAACTTGTTTTACCTGACGCTGCCCGCCTCCGGCGTCTATAGAAAAGAGATCAACTCAGTGTGCGGAGTCGAGAGTCCCGGGAAGATTTTTAGTCCCATTCCACCACTGGCTACATGACCGTATGATCACCCATATTGACGCACCTAATTCCTAAACTTCTAACAGATGCAACATAAACCGATCCTTCAGCCTCATATGAGCTCTCAGACACGTTCAAAATTAAACTGTGATCGCTGTCTGAGCTTGCTGCTGTGTGCGCCATCGTGTTTACATGCAGATGCTGGGATCCTGAACGGTGCAGCTGGAGCGCTGTGCCCGCAATGACGTCACACGTAATTTGGCGGGACTTGAAGAATCCCCGAGAAGATCCAGAAAATGGTCAACATTGAAGGGCAGATTAATTAATCAAAGTACAAATATCCAAAATCAGTTCAGTAACGGTTTTCAAGGGGACAATATTTACTCAAATTGATGGTTTTGGATGATGGGGGGAAACTCGTGTCACAGGCACTTTAAAGTTCACCTATTATGCAAAATCCACTTCTTCATGTCTCTTCTACATCAACATGTGTCCCCTCTTCTTCATGTCTCTTCTACATCAACATGTGTCCCCTCTTCTTCATGTCTCTTCTACATCACCATGTGTCCCCTCTTCTTCATGTCTCTTCAACATCAACATGTGTCCCCTCTTCTACATCAACATGTGTCCCCTCTTCTACATCAACATGTGTCCCCTCTTCTTCATGTCTCTTCTTCATCAACATGTGTCCCCTCTTCTTCATGTCTCTTCAACATCAACATGTGTCCCCTCTTCTTCATGTCTCTTCAACATCAACATGTGTCCCCTCTTCTTCATGTCTCTTCAACATCAACATGTGTCCCCTCTTCTTCATGTCTCTTCTACATCAACATGTGTCCCCTCTTCTTCATGTCTCTTCAACATCAACATGTGTCCCCTCTTCTTCATGTCTATTCTACATCAACATGTGTCCCCTCTTCTTCATGTCTCTTCTACATCACCATGTGTCCCCTCTTCTTCATGTCTCTTCTACATCAACATGTGTCCCCTCTTCTTCATGTCTCTTCTACATCAACATGTGTCCCCTCTTCTTCATGTCTCTTCTACATCAACATGTGTCCCCTCTTCTTCATGTCTCTTCTACATCAACATGTGTCCCCTCTTCTTCATGTCTCTTCAACATCAACATGTGTCCCCTCCTCTTCATGTCTCTTCTACATCAACATGTGTCCCCTCTTCTTCATGTCTCTTCTACATCAACATGTGTCCCCTCTTCTTCATGTCTCTTCTACATCAACATGTGTCCCCTCTTCTTCATGTCTCTTCTACATCAACATGTGTCCCCTCTTCTTCATGTCTCTTCTACATCAACATGTGTCCCCTCTTCTTCATGTCTCTTCTACATCAACATGTGTCCCCTCTTCTCCATGTCTATTCTACATCAACATGTGTCCCCTCTTCTTCATGTCTCTTCTACATCAACATGTGTCCCCTCTTCTTCATGTCTCTTCAACATCAACATGTGTCCCCTCTTCTTCATGTCTCTTCTACATCAACATGTGTCCCCTCTTCTTCATGTCGCTTCTACATCAACATGTGTACCCTCTTCTTCATGTCTCTTCAACATCAACATGTGTCCCCTCTTCTTCATGTCTCTTCTACATCAACATGTGTCCCCTCTTCTTCATGTCTCTTCAAACATCAACATGTGTCCCCTCTTCTTCATGTCTATTCTACATCAACATGTGTCCCCTCTTCTTCATGTCTCTTCTACATCACCATGTGTCCCTTCTTCTTCATGTCTCTTCTACATCAACATGTGTCCCCTCTTCTTCATGTCTCTTCTACATCAACATGTGTCCCCTCTTCTTCATGTCTCTTCTACATCAACATGTGTCCCCTCTTCTTCATGTCTCTTCTACATCAACATGTGTCCCCTCTTCTTCATGTCTCTTCTACATCAACATGTGTCCCCTCTTCTCCATGTCTATTCTACATCAACATGTGTCCCCTCTTCTTCATGTCTCTTCTACATCAACATGTGTCCCCTCTTCTTCATGTCTCCTCTACATCAACATGTGTCCCCTCTGTGGAAAGAGACTCTGAAAGTTTCAGGAAAAAAGATTCTCTCTCTTTTTGTCCTGATCCATTTCTATAAAAACCTGTCTGAAAATGAGCTGATCGGATCTTGGTCACTGTATGATGTCATAATGATGTTTTGGTTTGAATAACCCCCCCCCCCCCCACACACACACCTTATCACCTGAATCTCCTCCTGGAGCACCATTGAGTTCTTTGTAACCAAATATCTCTCAGAGGGGCGTATTTTCATCTAAAATAACAGACAGAGAATCAGCACTTCAGAGACATGTTCTGTATATATCTGAGACCTATAATATATTGATGAAAAACAGTATAATAGGGGACCTTTACCTTCTTTTGGTTGTGTGCAGAAATGGGACCCGAACCTGAAGGTGATCGCTGAGGGTTACGCTGCTAAATGCATCTGGAACCACAACCCAGATCTGATGGAAACCGGTGAAAATCTGTTCGCCGGCACCGGACCGCTGGACATCCGAGAGGCTCTGGAGAAATGGTTTCTGGGTAAGTGCAGTCGACCAAACTCCATCTTGGAAAGGCCACATTTTGAATAATTTCCTTCAGTATCCAAACTTCTCCATCAACAAATATCAGAGAAACACAGTCGGCTATTAATGATAAAGAGAGAGGAACATTTAGTGGCTGAAGAGAAACAGATATTTCTTCTTGGTCGGTGGAGACCAAAATCAGAGCAAAAAGAAGAGTGCATTGTGGACTTACAGGCGGACTCAAACAAAACAACAAAACACTGAATTTCATGATGGATAAAGTTTATTTAGCTGATATTGCACTTCAAACAGAGCCTTTGTTAAATACTGCTTAAAGTATAGGTTAGTTGATGCATCAGTAAAAATGCTGAAATAATATAATATATGTACAAATATGTGAATATTTTATAATAACTATTCTGTTATGGGACCTTTCTGCATCAGAAGTACTTCTAATTTAAATACTTTAATTACGTAAGGTTACTTCAGTTATGAATGCAGAGGGGATTTGTACCGTACTTAAATAAATGTTGTGTTCATATTTATTATTTATAATGTATTGAAATGTAATTGATTCCCGTAGAACATCTGGACCATGACTTCCAAAACAACAGCTGTACTGAAGACAAGCTGTGTGGACACTATACACAGGTCATATATAAATACACACATTTATACACTCGCTTGTATCTCTACACTTGGCCTGAACTTGGTGTGTGTGTGTGTGTGTGTTACAGATGGTGTGGGCAGACACACACACGGTCGGCTGTGCTTTCCATTTCTGTAACAACATGGAGGGTCTGGACTGGGAGAGAGTCTCATACCTCGTCTGCAACTACTACCCACCGTCAGTACTACTACTTCTACTACTCATACTACAACTACCTTCTACTACTACTACTCATACTAAAACAACAACCACTACTACTACTACTACTACTACTACTACTACTACTACTCATACTACACCAACTACCTACTACTCAGGGCCGGATCTAGAAAAATATTCATTGGGTGGCAAGAGCAGGAGATTTTGAGGGGTGGCATCCCCTGGCAGAAGTATATGCTGATTTAATCGCAGTCATATCAATCAATGTTAACTTGGAAAGCCACCATTTTGATATTTTAACTCAATAACATTAGGTGACATTATTGTGGCACATCAGTAAATCCTTAAATATAAATATATAAGGTGGCAGACATAATTTAATGAATTTTAAATGAACAATAACTGAATGAGTTTGTTTCACTCTTAGACCAGTGGTACCAAGTATATGCAGACTGCAGCAACAAGTACATTAACTAGCTGTCTCATCGATGTTTGTCTGAATTAATGCATCAGTTAGGGTTAAAAAACGTGTATTCAGCTAAAACATACATCGCTGCAGTTGTTATCCAGTGGAATGTCTTTACCTGCTGGCCTCGTTAAATGGTTACTTTTTTTTGGCTGGAAAGTGTAGTTTTGTCTTATTTGACTTTCTCAGGACATAAAACAGTTTTTTAGGGGCAGACCCCCCACAAAGAAAAAAAAAATATACTATAGGCGCTTTCACACCTAGTACTTTCCCCGTACTTTTCCCGTTTAGTTCCGATAGTTCCTGGGATTTTGCGTTCACACCAAAAAGAGAGCTTAGTTCATGAGAACTTTTACCCCCTTTTCTGTCCCTGCTAGAGAGGTGGGACTATCCTGGGGAGAAAAAGTTCCAATTTCTGATTGGCTGGGTGAATTGCAAACCACGCCCCGTAAAACTCTGAAAAGTTTTGTGAAGTCGCCATTGTATTTGCTGACATTAGCATTATTAGCATTAGCATTAGCCCAGCGCACCAACGGACAGAGAATAACTTATGGCAACACATGGGAGCGGTGGAGATGAGGAGGTGATCGGCGTACTGGCGATTTTCTCGGAAGGCTTCAGTAGAAGCTGCTGGGAGTCCCAGCAGCTTCTAAGCCAGTCCCCAACTCCGGGGACTTCCGGCCGGGGACTTCGGGTGGCAGTATACGCCGTGAAGTTGTTTGCGGCTTGCCAGTAAACCCAAAGCAGAAGAAGAAGAAGAAGAAGAAGAAGAAGAAGAAGAAGAAGAAGAAGAAGAAGAAGAAGAAGAAGAAGAAGAAGAAGAAGAAGAAGAAGAAGAAGAAGAAGAAGAAGTGACGTCAGCGGCTTCATTTCGTGGATGTATAATAAGAGCTTCATTTGTGTAATCTTCCCTCAGGGAACTTATTCCGGTGTGAACGCGATCGGCTCTTAGTTCCATGGGGGTACTAAGTGCTGGGAACTAAGTGCTGGGAACTAAGTACGGCAAAGTACTTGGTGTGAAAGCGGCTAAGGTCATCATCTTAACTGTTTTTTATGCTCATCCGTGAGCAGAGCATCAAGTTGAATGCAGTGATTACCATGTTGTTCAGAAAAACGCCTCACAAAATGAGTAAGATCCAAAGCTGTAGTGCGTTTTGATTCAATGCTGAGTACAGCCAAAGCTGACAGTCTCTTCTCTGTCATTGTGGACCGCAAATACCTCATTCCTTCTGTCTACTTGGGTCCGAATGCTTCACGTTTTGCGCCGTCCCGTTCAAATGAAATCGCCGCCAATCATAGTTCCAGCTAGCGCCAGGGCCGGGGGAGGGGTTACAAGGCTTGCGTCTTGTGCTGCATTCACTTGCACTCGGACATTAGAGACTTTTTCTCATAAATGTCCGATGAGCCACAACTTTTCTTTCAAAACAAAGCTGCCAACTGGGGTTGCCCCATGCCACCCAGGTAGATCCGCCCCTGCTACTACTATCACTACTACTACTACTACTACGACTACTACTACTACTACTACTACTACTACTACTACTACCACTACTCATACTAAAACAACTACTTCTACTACTTATAATACTGCAACAACAACTACTACCCACCGTCAGTACTACTACTACCACTACTACTACTCACTACTACTCACTACTACTCACTACTACTCACTACTACTCACTACAACTCACTACTACTCACTACTAACCATGACTACTACGATTTCTATTACTACTACTATTACTACTACTTCATGACTCACTACTTCTACTCCTACTACTACTACTACTACCACTGACTAATACTACTACACTAACTACTCATACTAAAACATAACTACTTCGTAATACTGATTACTACTACTACTACTACTACTACTACTATTACTAACTACTACTTCTACTACTACTACTACTATTACTACACTACTACTATGGTACATACGACTACTTCTACTACTACTACTACTACTACTCACTACACTACTACTACTTCTGGACTCTACTACTACGACTACTACTACTCACTACTACTCACTACTACTCACTACTACGAACTACTTACTACTACTACTACTACTACTACTACCACTACTCATACTAAAACAACTACTTCTACTACTTATAATACTGCAACAACAACTACTACCCGCCGTCAGTACTACTACTACTACTACTACCACTACTACTACTACTACTACTACTACTACTACTACTACTACTTATTCTACAACTACCTACTACTACTAATACTACCACTACTACTAATATTACATACAACAACAACAACAACAACAACAACAACAACAACAGCAACAACAACAACAACTATACTATTACTACTCATATTACAAAAACAACAACTACAACAACTAATACCCACCGTCAGTACTACTACTACTACTACTACTACTACTACTACTACTACTACTACTACTACTACTATTACTACTACTAATTATAGTACTACAACAAACAACTTCTACTGTTACTGCTACTCCTACCCACCTCACAACTACTACCATGACTTCTATTACTACTATTATTACTACTACTACGACTACAACAACTGCTACTACTACTAGTACTACTACTACTACTACTACTGATACTACTACTATAGTATACACAGCATGTCACTGATACTACACTGCTGCGCCATGATCTCAAAGTGTTAGTTTTGTTGGAACAAGAGCTCTCCCTTGTGGACATGTTGTTTTCACAGTGTTTGTGTGTACATATTTAATTATGATATTTTCTATTTAATTTAAGGTTGAATATGTTGACTAAAACTTTTGGTGTCAATGTGAGCAAATTGATTTAAGAATTATATTCAAAGTTATTTAATATCAATATTTATTTTCAATTTTAGTTTACTAATTGTTACCAAATACATCTTTACTTTTCATTTACTTTTACCCGGGTGCAAATAGACACTACGATAATAATTGTTATTATATTAATAATATACTATAAACTTTAAAGTATTTATTTGAGTACTTATTTTATGTTTTTTCTATCAGTTGCTTTCTCTTATTAGGTATTTAAAGTCATAATGTCTGTGTGTGATTGTGATGTGTCCTCAGAGGGAACTTTGAGGAGGAAAGGCCGTATGTTGAGGGCGAATGGTGCTCCAGATGCCCTGAAAACCTCCAGCAATGTGAAAACAACCTCTGTGGTAAGAGATGCCTCAGGAGCGCAAACACACAGGGTCCCCCAGACTGTGGGGCAACATCTAATTATTAAAATGTAGGTTCACTTCTGTCCTAATGAGTGCAGCAGGATTGAGTTTCAACTCAGTAAATTATTAGGCACATATTAGTCCTTTATTAGATGAGTTTAACTCTGTAGTGGGTCCTTCATCACATGCTTCTTGGCCTCCAGCGTTCAGAATTCAATGTTTGATTTCCTTTTTATAAAAAAAGAAAATGTCATGTCGCACATTCTTCTGTTGTTTGTTTTATAGTTGCTGACACAGAGGAATACGAGGAGGAAGAGGAGGAGGAGGAGAAGGATGGGGTTGATGATGATGATGATGATGATGATGATGATGATGATGATGAAGGTGGGACAGTTTTTCCTCCCCAAGCTACATCTGAACCCTTCCTCCTGCCTGAAGACGAGCTGGACGTTGCTGCTGCTTCCTTAGCAACAACTGCCCCCTACGACCAACCTGACGACGAGGAGGAGGAGGAAGAGGAGGAGGCTGTTACTTTTCCGGTGACATCTGCCCCCGATGAGCAGCCTGACACCACCAGTACTCCCAGTATTACCACTACCTCTGATTGGGACTATGAGGAAGCCCTACCAACACCCACCCCGGGCACTACCCCTCCTCCAGGAACCCCCTCAACAACACCAGAGGAAGAGGAGGAGGAGGAAGAGGAGGTGGAGCAAAGGGAGGAAAAGGCGGAGAGGGACGTACCGCAAGATAATTACAAACACAGGAGAGATATGCCTTCCGGTTCTGATCCAGCGTCCTCACCTTCACTCCTGTTAGCATTTCTGATTGGGATCCTGACTCTGAGGCTGTGAGGAGGAGGAGGAGGAGGAGGAGGAGGAGGAGGAGGAGGAGGAGGAGGAGGAGGAGGAGGAGGAGGAGGAGGAGGAGACATCACCTCACCATGCCTGTGTTGACTGACTGCAGAGTAATATGAGTTCATTAATAAATAACTCTCAGGAAACAGCTGCCAACACATCTGCAGGTAGTCTGGCCTGAGATCTGGCTGAGAGCATAACCTGCTTCAACCTGCTCAGAAAATATAAGTAAATACAAGTCAGTGAAAATAACTATGGTGAAATCATTAAGAGGAAACAGATTTATATCATTCGTTTGGAGGTTTTTTAGACAAATGGGGGTTTATGATGTTTGTGATGAATGTTTATGACAATTTATTCTCACTCCCATCTCATGAAATACTTGTTTTGGGTCTATTCGTCACAGTATGAGGCCCTCTAGTGTCAGTTTTGGACGGTGTGTCAGACTCGTTTTAGGCATAGTGATTTTTCAAAATAAACTTCAGACACAGTTTAAATTCATTTTTAGGATTATATACACTGCAGTACCTTTTAAGGTTAAAAATCATCTGAGATTCAGGTCAGAATTCTAAGATTCAAGAATACAAAGAGAAAACTCTGAAGTCAGAAAAAGAAAAGTCAAAATCAACGTTTTTCCTGAAAATACAAAATAAAGTACTGACCAAATATCATTTTTTTTTTGTTCGGAGATTTAAGGCAGAATTTTGTGATTCAAAAATGTTGGTCCGAATTTTTACTGGAAACTACAACTGGACAGAGTCATCTAATACTTTACATCATCTCTGTTACACTGTCCTTACAACAGGAAGTTACCATAACTATTTGTAATCATTTTAGTAAAAATTGCTGTAAATGTCTGTATATAGGATTAATAAAAAATTAAACATTTGTTCTTCTTTTTGACATTTTATGGTACGTTGTTCTTTTGATGTTTACAGTTCATGCCCAATTATTATGAACACCTTTGTTCACACGTTGATACATCTGTACAGCCCTGCATACAGTATATATATTATTCAGGATTTCTTAAGATAATTGAAATCAGAAAATACATCAGAAAATACATCAGAAAATACATCAGAAAATACATCAGAAAATACAACAGAAAATACATCAGAAAATACAACAGAAAATACATCAGAAAATACAACAGAAAATACATCAGAAAATACAACAGAAAATACATCAGAAAATACAACAGAAAATACATCAGAAAATACATCAGAAAATACAACAGAAAATACATCAGAAAATACAAAATACATCAGAAAATACATCAGAAAATACAACAGAAAATACATCAGAAAATACAACAGAAAATACAACAGAAAATACATCAGAAAATACAAAATACATCAGAAAATACATCAGAAAATACATCAGAAAATACAACAGAAAATACATCAGAAAATACAAAATACATCAGAAAATACATCAGAAAATACATCAGAAAATACAACAGAAAATACAACAGAAAATACAAAATACATCAGAAAATACATCAGAAAATACATCAGAAAATACAAATAATGAGACGTTTCTTTCTAATAAATACATCTTCGAATATTGTTTTGTCTATTAAAATCAATGTTGCAATATTTATAGATATTTGACTGAAGTAAAAGTGCACATATACTACAGTGTCAAAATAACGTAACATGTAAAGTAAAAATCTGATTCAAATCAATGTAGTATAAGCTTTCTATTAAATATAATGAATTATATTTTTAAAGAAGCATAACATGGAATTACTCAAAATGCAATTACTTTTAATGCAAAAATGGCAATTTCAGCGTCTCTTTAATGAAGATGTCCTGCATTACTCTGTTATATATCAAGTTAAACTGAATGTCTTATGTGTCGGCTGACAATATAAGACATTTAAAGACTTAACATTAAACTTTGAAAAACTGGGTTTGAAATTGTCCAGTTTCTTTTTGAGATTTTCTAGAACAAACGATTAACAGATTAACCTTAGAAAATAATTGGCTTCGTAATTAATGCTTTCTGAGCCGTGGAAATACCGGGGAGATACGTGAAGAGTGTTTGAGATGCACAGTTTTGAAAGAGAAGAAAAGGACAGCTTTAAAGAGAGCAGGAAACAGAAAAAGGAGAGAACCCCAAAAGGTGGAAGAAGGAACGATACGAGAGGTCAGAGGAGAGAGAGACTGGGAGTGAAGGAGAAAGAAGAGTTGAAATATTCATTGCTAACGGTACTCAGGCTATTTCTGGTGGTACATTACAGCAACACGGCATACAGCTGAGTGTGTGTGTGTGTGTGTGTGTGTGTGTGTGTGTGTGTGTGTGTGTGTGTGTGTGTGTGTGTGTGTGTGTGTGTGTGTGTGTGTGTGTGTGTGTGTGTGTGTGTTTTATGCAGCTCTTCCCTGCAGCTACCTCTCTGTTCTTCTATTAAAAAGATTGTGTCTGATTGAATTCCTCTCTGGTGACTCTCTATTTTCTTTCCCTGTCTTTCTCCTCTATTATTACTTCTTAATTTCACTTGCAGACGAGTGAGTGTGTGCGTGCGTGCGTGCGTGCGTGCGGCTGATTTGTAAATGATAATGGGTTTCTGGGTGATGACTTTTTGCCATCTATAAAACGGTATTCCCTTTTGCAGTCACCAGGGACGTGCACAGACATTTGGAGGGGCTATTGCTCTAAACTGGAAAAAGGGCCTCCCCCTGATAAAACACACAAGACCTTTTGAGAATTGTAACTTGTTTTTAATGTAAAACAAACTAAGCGATTATTACATCAACTAAATTGAACAGTGATTCACATCTCATAACAAAATAAGCTAAAGTGACTACTTGCATTCGGTGACTTGATTTAAAAAATGAAAACAAGGACATTTTTTTGTATTGCGGTCCATATCTCATAAAAATATCTAATGTTAGTAACTATTAAAGAGAACATGGGGACAATTCTGTGCTAATGTAGTTTGACCATTGTAACTGCTGTGCAGACATACTGATACAATAGGGCTAACTACCTTAAATAAACTCACTAATTAATGAAAACAGTTCAATATGCATTATTCTTATTCGTATCATTCCTTATGAGCGCAGTAACGGTAAGGTATCTAATTACTTATTTATTTAGAATTCCATAACTTAATAACAGAGATGGTCAAACTAAAGTGGTAGAGACGTGCAGAAATCCTACACTGAAGCGGGACATTGAACTGTTCACCCGTGAGAGGGCGATCAAGAAAAGAGAGCGAGCGGTGAGGGAGTTTACAGATGAGAAGACACAGAAAGACAGAAGCACAATAACAACAAGTAGGCTATATTTAGGTGTTTGTTTGTAAATAACCGACGGTATCAAGAGGAAGTAAAGTCCCCTGGTTTGTCCCTTATACCCTAACTGCCATGAGTCAACTCAAAATGAAGTTTCCAAAATCCGACACTGAGGTGGTCTTTAACGCACCGGCAGATGACAGCGCTGACAAAGTGTGTTTCCCGCAGCGAGACGCTACAATACTAATTGTGGGTTTATCATGTTGATTCGACCACAACAGAAAAAAGAAAAACAAACTCTCGCTCTCCAGAGGGGCAGGTCAGCCAAAAAGGCCAAACGGGCCGTTGCCCGGGCAACATTAGCCCGTACCTGTGCACGTCCCTGGCAGTCACAATTTTGATTACATACTAGAAATTCAGTTGATTTGACAAAAAAAGAGAGATGCCACTAGGGGTCTCAAAACTATGAAGAGGCTCTATTCTGCTGATGTCCAGGTGTATATCAGTATGTAGTGTCTCTACTTTAAAGAGTCCTCTCCTGCTGATGTCCAGGTGTATATCAGTATGTAGTGTCTCTACTTTAAAGAGTCCTCTCCTGCTGATGTTCAGGTGTATATCAGTATGTAGTGTCTCTACTTTAAAGAGTCCTCTCCTGCTGATGTTCAGGTGTATATCAGTATGTAGTGTCTCTACTTTAAAGAGTCCTCTCCTGCTGATGTTCAGGTGTATATCAGTATGTAGTGTCTCTGCTTTAAAGAGTCCTCTCCTGCTGATGTTCAGGTGTATATCAGTATGTAGTGTCTCTACTTTAAAGAGTCCTCTCCTGCTGATGTCCAGGTGTATATCAGTATGTAGTGTCTCTGCTTTAAAGAGTCCTCTCCTGCTGATGTTCAGGTGTATATCAGTATGTAGTGTCTCTACTTTAAAGAGTCCTCTCCTGCTGATGTCCAGGTGTATATCAGTATGTAGTGTCTCTACTTTAAAGAGATCTCTCCTGCTGATGTCCAGGCGTATATCAGTATGTAGTGTCTCTACTTTAAAGAGTCCTCTCCTGCTGATGTTCAGGTGTATATCAGTATGTAGTGTCTCTACTTTAAAGAGTCCTCTCCTGCTGATGTTCAGGTGTATATCAGTATGTAGTGTCTCTACTTTAAAGAGTCCTCTCCTGCTGATGTTCAGGTGTATATCAGTATGTAGTGTCTCTACTTTAAAGAGTCCTCTCCTGCTGATGTTCAGGTGTATATCAGTATGTAGTGTCTCTACTGGGACATGTCTCCATGCTTTAATGTTCCAAAAGCTCTTTATTGTTATCATACTGCCTGTGCTGCAGCAGCTCTTTTCACCCTCTGTCTGAAATCAGAGCCCAGTCTGCTCTGATTGGTTAGCTGGCCGGCTCTGTTGTGATTGGCCAACCGCTTAGAGATGTCCCGCCCCTTAGCTTATCACATACAATGTGTTGGAGCACTAGCCAATAGCACTGTGAGTGTTATATAGTGATGTCACTGTGTTCAGGAAGTAAACAAAGGAGTCTGATGGAGGCGTTTCAGGCAGGGGGGGAGTGTGTGCGAGAGAAACTCTCTATGGAGGGAACACAGGGATTTTAGACTTTGCAGACCATTTACATGCACTTATCCCACAATGACCAAAGTAAGTGGAGATGATTAGCCTAGCTTGGCATACACACTGGAAACGAAGGTAAACATATAGCCTGGTTTCAGGACTCTGCATCAAGTCTAGTGTAGCTCCTGATGTAGGATTATGGCCACATGTGAAACTTAAAGTGGACCTATCATGCTATATTTGAAACATATATTGTAGGGCCATACCTATATAAAACATGTCAGTGAAGTTTTTTTTTCAAAATACCAAACAGATCCTGCATTTTAGCCATGCCTCATTTCGCTCTATTTGCTCTTTCCAGGCCTGTTTTTGCAAGGGCTGATTCTGTGACGTAGCTTTAATGCAAATGAGCTGCAGCTGACCACGCCCCCCTGCAGGAGAGGGGTGCTTTTAGATCAGCTGCTGGGCTGTCAGAAGAGGGGGAGGAAAAGAGATCTCCGTCCTCCGTGTTTTATTCTTATATGATTATATAGAGTCGTTATTCATTTGTTTTAAAGCTCAATAAATAACAAAGACCTCTGACCGGCACTTTTCTAATTTTGTCCGGAAGATTTCAACTTTAATGGACATGTTGACCAGCGAAAAACAATTTAACTGAAACTCTGCCCCACCGCCCCCTCGTCCCTTGGAAGAGGCGGAGAGGTGTGTGTTTTTCATCTGCTGGTGGACTACCGGAGAGAATTACAGCAGGAGCAAACGCTTGTCTCGGGGAGGGTGAAAAAGAGCCACCGCGGAGAATAAACAGAAGGGCAACCATGGCAACCATGCGCGGGAAGTCTTCTTCGCTGCTTTTGAGGCAGGAGTACAGCGCCACTTACAGGCCTGGCATATGTACTACAGCGTCTCCAGCGCTTTCGAGCGGTCTCGTGTGAACGGACACGTCTCGTGTGAACAACACTATTCCGGGCTGACGTCAGCTCGGATGGAATCTGTATCCACTCGTTGTAGATTTGGGTACGGAGGAAACGAGAGAGGGTTGTATTTGGTGAGTTCCCTGGAACACCGGGACACATATTCATGTATAAAAGATGTACAAAAGTGCATTTTGCATGATAGGTCCACTTTAAATAAGGGCCAATGTTAAGAGAAGGAGCTTCACTCTGCAACACCACACTTGTGTTAACAGCACAGAGTGATGCTCCCACTGCAGTGGACACAAAGTGAACAACAACACCAATAACCTTCCTCCAGGCAGATTGTGTGTGTTCGTACTGAAAGACAAAATGTTAGAGGAGGGACAGACAAGAGAGGAAAGAGGGAGAAAGACACTCGCTGAAAGAGAGAGAAATAGCTCGAGAGAGAATGCAAAATAGATGGATGTAGAGAAAGAGAAGATATTGATTAGTTATGATTCTCTTAGACTTAGAGCAACGAAGAAAAAGCAGAAGAACAAAGAGAAAAAAGAAGGAGAAGAATAAAACATATTTAATGAGAGAGATTGGGTCAGAGAAGGACAGTATACAAAATGTTGGAGAGACAGTCAGAGAAACAGAGAAAGAGAAACGGTCATTGAAGCCAGAGAGGATTAATAGTGACATCATGAACTCTGGTTGCCCCGGGTTTCCTCTCTTTATTCCCTCTCCATCCCTTCGACACTACTTTCGTCTCCCAATTTCTTCCTGGAGGTCCTTAGTCTTCTTCTGATCGTAAATGAAATGTCTCTAAGGGTTGGGTCTGTTGTCTCAAACCAAGCCATTTAAATAAATTGACTTCGGTGGTACTTTTTCAGTTGTTCACGTAAGATGTATTTAAAAGTGACCAACGTAAAAATAATGATAGATGAAGCTTAAAATAGGCCCTATGACGCTTTTTGGGGTTTTCCTTACACTGAAAAAAATGGAACCGTTGACTTAAACAAATGTATTATGTCAACAGATATCACAAAACTGAATCAGGTTATTTGAAAGCAATGTTAGGTTTAAATGAAAGATATGAGGTTCAACTTAATAAGATTGCTTTCAACTAACCTAATACAGTTATGTGGAATCTGTTGACATACTACATTTAATAAAAGTCATGGTTAATTTTTGTCAGTGTATCCTTATAATTTAAGTTTTTGTGCGCGTGTAAATGGTCTGCAAAAGCCTCCATTGGACTCCTTTGTTTACTTCTGCAAAATAGTGACATCACTATGGAACACTATGGCTTCTATTGGCTAGCTCTCCAATACATTGTACGCGATAGGCTAAGGGGCGGGACATTCTCTCTCTTTCTGCGAGTGTCTTTCTCCCTCTTTCCTCTCTTGTCTGTCCCTCCTCTAACATTTTGTCTTTCGGTACGAACACACACACTCTGCCTGGAGTAAAGTTATTGGTGTTGTGCAGGCCCGGACTGGCCATCGGGAGGACCGGGAGGTTTCCCGATGGCCTGGCCTGCTAAGTGGCCTGCTGGCCTGAGGAATTTCTTTTTTTATGTATGTATTGTGAACGCAACGCTGCGCAAATGTGGGTCTGTCTCTGTCTCACAGAGGGTGACTGGCTGTCTACATGATGTGGCCTGCCGACATGGCCACTTTCATACAGATCACATACACTAATGGCCTGGATTGGTCTCTGTGTGTCATTCAAGCTCGGGAGGGTGTGTATGTGTGGCGCGAGCGAGAGAGAGAAAGCATGCACGCTGGTTACGTGTATTGTTGTTGTTACCATCTGGTGCTAGCTAGCGGCGCTAACGGATGTAATGAGCTGTCAACAAGGTGGGGGAGAATCCTCTGCTGTCAGACTGAGAGACTGATAACTACAGCTCAGGTGAGGTAAAGGACTCTCTGAGTGTTTAGATAGTTAACTTAGTCTAAGTTCTCTGTGGGTCTCAAACGGTTTGGTCACCATTTATGTAAACACATATTTCCATTTGAAGGGGGAGTGATTAGTAAAATATGCATGAATAATAAAAAATAAAATGTTATCTGGTGAAAAAAGGTAAGATAAACTTTATAAACTTGTTGAGAGCTAAAACTAGTCTTTGCTGCTGCCTCAAAGAGGAGCAGGGGGGAGAGGAGGGAGATGGGTGAGGCTGGCTCAGGAGCCCAGACACACTCACAACTATAAATGAACCAAAAACAAATAAATAAACAAGTTTCAATGTTTTTTCATATTGGATATGGTATGTTATTGGTTATGGCCATGTTCTTATGATTTTAGGATTATTTAAATGTATACAGTTCTGTTTCATATGGGTGTAGTCACTTTATTTGCCCCTCAAAGTGCACCAGATTGATGCATTTAAGTCCAACATTTAAAAAAATCTTACCGGGGGAGCATGCCCCTGGACCCCCCTAGAGGATTTCAGGTCCACCTCCACTTAAAATATGTTCCCATGGATAGGTTCCTAGATGTGCACAGCAACGCCTAAATAGATTTGCACAAATAATTGGACAAATAAATCCAGGAAAATGGCACAAAAGAAAACTGGTAGTGGCCTGGCTGGGTGTATAATTCCCGGCCTGACTTATTGTCCAAGTCCGGCCCTGGTGTTGTGCTTCACTCTGTGTCTGCTGCAGTGGAAGCATCACTCCGCTGTAACACAAGTGTGGTGTTGCAGTGAAACTCCTTCTCTTAACATTGGCCCTTTTAGGCTTTTATTTAAGTTTCACATGTGGCCATAATCCTACATCAGGACACTAGACTTGATGCAGAGTCCTGGGATAATCCAAAGATCAGCTCCTAAATTCTAACCCTATCGTCTATTCCTTGACCTCTGAGTGAAACGCCACGGGGTTAAGGGATAGTGGATAGGAGAATTCAAAAGGACTTAGGAGAAGAGACTGCGGTACTTTAGAGAATCAGACTGCACTTTTCACTATCCGACGAATTGAAATAAAAAAGGAAAGTGAAACTTATGCTCGTCACCCTCTCCCTCCGGTCCACATTAATACTAATGATCCCAAAGGTTGTATGAACTATGAAAAGATCTTAAAATCAATACAAATGTATTTATTATAAACGTTAGTCTTTAACATCTATCACTGTGTACATCACCATTCAAACATCTTTTAAAAGTTGAACAAACCCCACACAGCTCAGTGAAGACCGTGAAATGTTGACTTTATTTGATCATTTCAGTAAAAACTAACGTTCATATTTCTCTTTTTGATTATAATACTGATGAACGTTCAGAACAAAGCACTTTGGCAACTTACCACATACGTTTTAAAATGCTTAATAAGCACCGTAACTTTCATGATATCATTTCTCGGTCATAATAGTTTGTTTCCGTGAACGGCCGACTGTTGAGTGACGGCAAATGCTGCGGCTGCAATGCATTGTGGGGCAGCATTTTCTCCTCTCCTTTCGTCAAGGGAGGTCCAGTGGTTCCTAAGCTAAAGGAGGTCATAAAGGAAGTTTGAAACCTCCTTTCCTTTCATTTGGAGAATTGGAACGGCACTTATCATGGCTGCCACTGACGTACTTCCGGGTCATTTCACTTGGTTAGGAAGGTTCCTAACTAAATGGACTATTGGAACGCAACCCTGAAACCAGGCTATCTGTTTCCCTTCGTTTCCAGTGTGTATGCTAAACTAGGCTAATCTTATCCCACAACTTACTTTGGTCATTGTGGGTTAAGTGCATGTAAATGGTCTGCAAATCTAAAATCCCTGTGTTCCCTCCATAGAGAGTTTCTCTCACACACACACTCCCCCCTGCGTGAAACTCCTTAATTGGACTCCTTTGTTTAACATCCGAGCATTGTGACATCACTATGTAACGATCACGCTTTCTATTGGCTAGCCCTCCAATACATTGTACGTGATAGGCTAAGGGGCGGGACATCTCTAAGCGGTTGACCAATCACAACAGAGCCGGCCAGCTAACCAATCAGAGCAGACTGGGCTCTGGTTTAAGACAGAGGGTGAAAAGAGGTGCTGCAGCACAGGCAGCATGAGAAAAATAAAGAGCTTTTGAACATTAAAGCATGGAGACATGTCCCAGTCACTACATACTGATATGAAACTGGAAATGAGAGTAAAATGGCCCCTTCTGGTTCAGAATGTGTGTAACTTCTTTTGTTTTCAGTGAGTGAGTTCACATTTATGCGTATATGTTAATATGTAAGCTTGTCTAAGTGTGTTCAGGTCTCCCTGTAGTCAGCGGAGTTTACATTGACTGATACAACTCTCTCTACTTTCCTCTCACTCTTCTGTAATCAACCCTCATTCTTCTCTCAGGAGGAAACTCACAAAGACAATTATTGTCATCGTCGTGGTAAATTAATGGAGCACTTTTCTTTTTTGTTAGACTTCCTGTAAGACTGTAAATCAGGTCAGATGAATCTTTATTTTCGATCTCCCCATGGTTTAAGTATCAGTCTTGATTTTTTCTGAAAGCACTAAATCAATTCGTATATTAGCCACCTTTTTAATGCTTCTTTTAATTAATTGACTCCTATTGACTAAAGGTCCAAACTAAAGTTATTCAGAATCTAATCTCTCAGATGTAACCCGTCTAAGGCTTTAAATCTGACATGAAGGGTTAGGCCCCGAGCCTGTTTTTCAGGCCTCAGGCTCGAAAATGACATTCCCAGAACAAATGACCATATCTTCACTTCTAAAAGGGGTACATTAAAATCTTTTTTCTCAAAGCAATGAAAAACCTGTGAGTTGAATCAATACAGAAATTTTCTATTTTAAAGTAAATTCAGATTGAACATAGTAAAAAAATGTAAATTATAGTTTCCGTCCAAAAGAAAAAAACATGACTTATAGTGAAAACCACCCTTGAATGATGGGATGGTAGACTAAAAGCTTTAGGAATCCAAACTATAACATATAATAAGTACGCTGTATCAAGATTGATGCAAAACAGGTGACATTTAACCTTTCTAGAGAAATTTAGCACAAACAAACCCACCTTTAGGGTAATTTGGGTGGATTTGCCGTTTCTCTGGAACCCATTGGTCGATTTTGGTGATTGACATCTCTTTTGAACGGTTAGAGCCAATAGAATCGAAGGGGGAAGTTCCACATACACACACGTTACCATAGAGTGGCGAAGTCCCTCCCCTTCCGGTGGACCTCCATGGGACCTTGGCCGTTTCTCAATCGCGAGGATGCTTGCTTGGTAGCACATGTCTTCCGAGTCACTTCCTTCAGAAGCTAGGCAAGAATCCTTCCTGGCAATCGGAAAACGAAGAGTGGAACAGGCTAGCAAGTGTGCAGGTGTGCGTCATATGAGAGGCCCCGCCTTACATTTTCCGCCACAGATTTGGGGAAATTGGTCCGTGCGTAAAGCATTGTGGAGATTTGAAGGACGCGAAGTCTACCCATGTGCAGCCTCGAAATTATCCACAAACCAAGGACGCGGCCTCGGTGGAATTCCAAGTATGCTGGAGATTGGAACAGTCCTTCGGCGGCACTCGATGACGTAGCATCCTTGAAATATTGGCTTGGAAGCCAGAATCCTCGCGATTGAGAAACGGCCCTTATCTCGGAACAATTATTTATTGAAGTACTTTTTCACAAATTACACATATGATGTTTGTCAATTTAAAAGATAATTTTGCCACTCAAAAAAAAAAAATTTTGTAAAACTGTGAAGTAACACATTTCTTTGTGTGAAACGCTGAATGAACTACATCTCACTATCACCACAATGAAACACGTCCAGAAGAATGTCATGCAAAGCTGCCTGCCTGCCTTCCTTTGATTCTCTCTGAACTGCCTGGTCTTTTTAATGTTTAATGTCAACCATTTGTGCAGATAGCGTGAAGTAGAAAAAGATCGCCGATGCTAATGTAGCTTTAGCATTTCTCCCCCGGGCTTAAATCAAATGGTGTATTATAGAATGATCACACCGGTGTGACAATAGGCTACTCTTCAAAGGGTTCACGAAATATGACTAATACTCTTACTGTTTAGCATTTTGGGTTACTTGATGTTACTTGATGTTAAGGCTAATAAAAATGACACGGCTAAGGCTGTAATGTTATGGGGGTGTGTGTGAGAGAGAACAAGTGGGAGGGAGTGAAGGAGAGTGGGAGTGAGACAGAAAGAAAAGAGGAGAAGAGAAACTGATAGTGAGATGTGATGGTTGTTGAGACGACCTGCCCTCTGTAATGTGCTTGCTACTAGCTAGGTAGCTAACTTGATCCAGCCACTCCTGGTCCTTTCATCAGACGGGAAGCGAAAGAACGAGCAAGACCCATTGCTGGTATGATAACAACCTGGTACTAAGCACACAGGCATGTTGTTAAAGTTATCTTAGCTATCTCATATATTTAGCAGAGGAAAACAATTGTGACATCACTTACGCGACTCTGGGATTTGTAGTCTTTCTAGTTGCGTATTTTTCATAGTCTTATATTCCAACAGTTTTACGACAAACTGTGACTTTTTTTACATGGAAATTATTTTTTAAGATTGACAAACATCATATGTGTAATTCAGGGCTCTCAAGTTTTGAACAGAGTTCAGAGTGAGATTTTGGCAGCGGCGGGGCTTTGGGTGGGGACGGTGGTCTTATCTGATAAATGACACATAAATTCATACAAATAAAAACATATTTATTTAATTCTTAGTGACGGGATGTGTGTGTGTGTGTGTGTGTGTGTGTCAGTGTTTTTTGTTGTAGGTGTTGGTGGCAGTTTTTGAGGCGTTCAGCACTGGGGTTGGTGGCTCCCATCTGAAACAGTTTGGTTCCAGGCCTGCCATCTTCACTGTCATGATGGAGGACAGTGTTCCATCTAGGGCCAAGCTGTTCCTAGTTTTTGTCTTGTTCAGTCCAACCATCGAGAAAACCCTCTCCGCGTCGGCATTAGAGTGAGGGAGCACTAGAACAAGTTGAGCTATTTTAGTGAGCCTCCCAAACTGGCTCAAACCGGTCACCTTTAAAAAAAATGAACCAAGAGACTCTATTAATCAAATGCTTTGCTTTTGATTTCAATTGATTATGTGTATGTCCTGTGGTGCCAAATATTTCTTACCTTGCACTTGATTGAGGACATACTCCCCCAAAACTCCTCAACATTAAAGGTGGTGGGATCTTGGGGCATGGGGATATCCATCAGCTGATATTCCAGGAACTCCTCACACACCTTGTCCTGTTCCTCCGGCCCATGGAAAGGTAGTAGTTCCTGAAATCTAAAAAGAGCACCATGTGTAAAGAACTGATTAATGTATTCAATCAAAGTATTGAAATCCTGGAAAATGTGGAAACCCTTACCTGTCTATAAAGTATAGGGCATCTTCCACCCCACACTCAGTCCTCTGCTGCACATCCACAAATCTTGTATGCATCAGAAGAGCCTCCTTCAGAGGGAGTTTATTGATGCCATACTCCACAGCCTCTTGTACACTCATGCCTCCAACAGAAGTTTCGGGCACGTAGAACTGTGCAATACTGCTGGCTGAGTTTAGAGACTGTTCTTTGGCCCGATGTCCCTTGCCTTCCACATGCCTGCTTATGTCCCTCACGCCTTGATGAGCACAGGAGCTCTCTTGTCTGCACACTGAGCACCAGTAGAAGGAGCTGGTGGTTCCCATTGTGATGAATGGCCATCGAGTTGACCACTCCTTCTTAAAGGAACACCTATATGTGGCTGCTCCACATAATCCTCTCCTTTTCTCTGTTTCCAATGGGTTCTCCCCAGTTTCCTCCACTGCCTCCTCTACCTCCTCCACAGTCTCCTCTACTGCCTCTTCTACTGCCTCCTCTACAGTGTCCTCTGACCTGGCCACCTTTTTAGGGAGCTGATTGTTTTGAAAGCATGAAAGAATGCTTAGTTGCCTCTTTCCTGACATCTTTGAAAGACAAATACAATAATTATTAATATGCTTTGTTTTCTGATAAAATATACACACACTCACGCCAGGGATGGAAATGAACACCAACCATCAGCTAAATGGTGGTAAAATATAACAGTGGCTGGTAGATTTTAAATACAAATGTACCATTGGTTTACTACTGAATGGCTGGTAGATGTTCCCCAGTGGCTGGTAAATGTTCATGTGTTGTGTAAATATCATAGACTGTATATATAAAGGTAAATATTCAAATGTTTTGAAAAATTAATTTCCAGCCCTGGCGCGCGCGCACACACCGGGAAAATAGGAGACACGGGGACAGTCCAACAAGGGAGCAAATAGCCTTGGTGCTTACTACAATAACAATAACAACAATGATAATAATAAATAACAATAATAATCATTCTAATAAATTAGTGTAGGCGCAAAATTCCGAAGAAAACGCGTCAGAATAGCTGCTGAAATTAGCTAGCAGGGATTCAACCGGCTAGCTAGGCTAGTTCATGCATACTCTAGTCTAGTCAGCCAAACTGTTAGCTAAAAGCTCCCTGGACATATATTCCATAACAACGGAAATCAATGATGAGATGACTTACTGTACTGAAAATATGGTCTTCTCCCACGTCGAGCAGTCTGTAGCCACGCACAATGTCAGTGAGTGACTATGTGACAGCCGTCCTCTTTGGTTACTCTTCAGCGAGCGTCTTAATCATTGGAATCAGAATGTAATGTTGTAGCGGAATGTCTAAATCCTACCCGGATACAGCCATGTTATTTTCTAATTGGCTGTTCGACAGCTTACATTCTTTTGATTGGTTGATGCGTGGCTACAGTGATTCTGTACTAGTTTGTTTACAAAATTGCGGCGCAACTTGGTGGGCGGTACCCTGGAAAGAAATCTCTGCGTGAGAAATACAAGGTGTGGCGTGTGAGCGTGTGAATGGAGTGAAATGCGTGTGTCTCACGCCAAATGCGTGAGACTTGAGAGCTTTGTGTAATTCGTGGCACAATTCAAACGGGATCGAAAGATAAGCTTTCTCTCTCCATTGACTTCAATACAAACATTTGTTCGAAATAAGGTCCCATGGACCGGAAGTAGATGGGCTTGACTTCGCCACTCTATTGAGGAGTGAGAGTGACGCGCACACAGTCGAAAGCTATGTTACACTCTGAAAACTGAAACCTAGGCTCAAACTAGTAAATATGAAGATGGATTATCAGTAATCATTTCAACGTGACACAGACACATTGGATTAACCATTGGATTAACCTTCAGCATCGTTTTTATCGTTTTGATGCCATTGAACACAACTTTTGATCAGAACAACCGCAAAGGTAAGACTATTTGCGTGTTTGCTACGTATTGCTTCCCCTGTCGCGAGTTCTGATCGCTCAGTGATGATGATACTTATACTTCTGGAATCTGTGGATTCTCAGCTTCCTAATCGATATCTTGTTTTGATCTGATAAGTAATAAGGGTATTTTAGCTTGAGTTATGTGCTAAGTGCGTAAGCATTTTATAATATATAGTATTAAAAAAAAGCATAAAAGCCCAATACTTGACTGACAAAATGAAGGTTTTTTTAACGAAAGGTTTGCAAGATGATGCCGAAAATAAACTGCCTACCCTAGTTAGAGTGTTTTCTTTGCACCCATTAAATAAAGCGCTGATTAATAATCAGTGTCAGTGCTGTTAGCTGCACATAATAGACAATCAGCCACTTGGAGCTGGGTATGAATTATACAGTGTGCAAGTCTAATAAGTCATATGTGAGGTTAAAGGAAAGGTCAGGAGATGTATTTAAAGATATCATTTGTGTTTAAACAATCAACGGCTAACATCTTTACCCCTTAATTACATTCTTCTATGCAGATCAGGTATTTAACATGTTTTCAGAAACCTGTTATTAACTGCACTGACTATTAAATCCTGTTAAATATGAACATAATTCCTCACTTTTATTCTAAATGTCACGCGTATGCTTAAAGTCTTACTTGTAAATTATTATCTAAACTATGTGTGCACAGTTTAGTAATGTGTTTACAGATTTTCAGATATTTTCGTAACCAAATTAATTACCTTTAACCCTAATGTCCGAAGCCAGTTGTTCATTAAACTTGAAGTTTTGTTATACATTTCACATTTTGCTATCCTTTTTTTATAAACAGGTAAATTAATAGCAACGGACAATAGAAAGAAACAATATAAAAACAGGTCACAATCTACGTAACTTTCTTTTAAATAAAATCTGTTCTATAAGGGCTGATAAACTCGATCCAACCTTCCCAACATTTATCACGTCTTAAGTCTTAAAGAAAATGTCAGTTTTTCCATCACAGAAATGTCGAGCATCCCATTAAACCAGTCCGATTGTGTTGGAGGGTCTCTACTGTACATAGCCATTTTTTTTGTGATGGCTTTTTTACTGGCAACCAACGTTATCTTAAACATACATTTTGGAGAAGCCAAGAAGCTGTGGTGGAGACATGCCCAGATACAAAACTCGAAAGGAATAATCCAACTTAACCTTCAAAACTTTTTCTATGCCGTCTCTGATCATCGTCCAGTAAGTCTGAATCCCAGAGCAAGCCCAACAAATGGTGATGATTCGCTTTCGCGTTCCCGCAGCATCTCCAGCATGTTGTCTGTCCCTTGTCTGCCTCAGAGCAGGTGTTCACTTTATATTCTTCAGTGTTTTTGTCTTGTATTTCTATATTTTTCTTTCATTGAGACACGTGTTACTTAGGATGAATACAAGTATTGAATGTAATGAATGTTTTCCCCCACCCTGGATTTTCCTAAATACACAGCACTAGTACATTTATCAGCCACACGTACAAAGTGTGTAGAGGCACACTCAGTGTTACTGATGCATAACATGTCTCTTATTTCACATAAAGATCGCACATCTTGTCAACCCTGAGCGACACAAGCACAGACACACACACACACATGGACAGACACACACACACACGCACACACAGAATAATAGCAGCATCAGTCGTGGCTGGGTGCACAGACGGAGAGTGAAGCACAAGAGGAGGAAGGCATTTTGAGAGAGATGGTGACGAGAGAAAAAGGCAGAGTGTAAAGAAACAGAGACGGGAGAAAAAAGGAGGACGGATACAAAAAAAGAGAGAGAGCGAGAGAGAGATAGGTGAAGGAGAGAAAAACCCTGAATGGATGTTTAAACTGATGCTGCTCTCAGCCAATCAGAGCATCCGCCTCCATCCTCCTTGCATCCGGGCTCTTTGATTGGCCGACTGGAGCAGAGCTGTAGAGATACAGAGAGAGAGAGGGAGAGTGTGACAGGAGAATAAGAAAGAAGAAGAAGAAACTGTCAGATGAGGAAGGCTCTTCTCTCACCTCCTCCTCTTCCTCCTCCTCTCTTCATCTCCTTCAGTGTGTCAGCAGCCTCTCTCTCTCTCTCTCTCTCTCTCGGCTGATGCCTTTTCGCTCGCCTGTGTTTATTCCTGATTCCTGAGGAGAGACAGAGAGGTTTAATGGGATGGACCTGCTGCCCACCGACTGCTATTACTGCTGCTGTTTACACCGCGGCATCATGGGAGCTGTAGTCTCCTCTGCAGCCCGGGAGGACAGCTGATTAGCCGGGGATTGTGGGTCATCAGAGTTTGGAAATGTGAGCTGGTGGACAAACGAGGCTCAGCAAACTCTCTAGCTTTCTATTGTCTTGATCTCTTTTGGACTCTTGTTGTTTGTTGTCCCTTTTCTGTCCTCTTCATCTTTCTTTCTTACCTATTTTCTTTTTTTAAATCCTTTATCCCTCCATTTTTTATCCTCGTCTCACTCTCCTTCTAATTTGTGTCTGTCGAGGAAAAGGGAAAAGTCAGAATGGGTTGTCGTCTCACCAAGACCAAGGTGAGTGACCTTCTGCACGTGTGTGTTATGGGGTGTGTGTGAGAGAGAACAAGTGGGAGGGAGTGAAGGAGAGTGGGAGTGAGACAGAAAGAAAAGGGGAGAAGAGAAACTGATAGTGAGATGTGATGGTTGTTGAGACGACCTGCCCTCTGTTAGATCACTGTAAACACACACACACACACACACACACACACACACACACACACACACACACACACACACACACACACACACACACACACACACACACACACACACACACACACACACACACACACACACACACACACACACACAACCCAGATAGTACCAGTAGACCCTTACATTTGCTGAGAGATGTGTGTGTGTGTGTGTGTCATCTTTCCCCATCATAAGGTTAACATTTGAAAGTTAGTGCTGACTCAAATGTTAGCATGCTCGACGCTAATCTAACCAGGTCAACATTAAACCAGACATTAGCATGTTAGCCTTTTCATTGAGAGAATATTAGCATTCTGATGTTAGCATTTAGCATTGCTTTACACTGTTACTATGATGTATGGCTGTAAATACTGTCATTTCCAGGAGCCTCAGCTGTCATCTCTACGTAGGAGTACGATGCAAAGCAGGTGTAGCAACAGTTGTTAAAAGTTTGTTTATCTTTCTCTTGGTGGAGTTTTTTTTTCTATATTTGAAGCGTGGGATGGAGGATCCTCTGAGGCAAATGTGGTTTTGGCAGATATAAATAAAACTCATTTGACTTGCAAACTCAGATAGCACTTGTTGTTTTGATGGGAGCAACCCACAGCTGGATATTTGGTTATCAGGCTGATCTATAGCAGAAACTGTGTGTGACACATCTGACTTTACATATTGGAGCTAGTGTCCCAGGAGGACAATCCAACAGGTATTAGGCGCATTCACACTGCGGTACTTTTCCCACAAAGGTTCATGCGAACTTAGTTCAGTGAACTCTTTTATCGCGTTCACACCAAAAAGAGCCGGTACTAAATATAGCTCTTTTCTCACAAAAGAGCCGCTCGAAAGTCCCTGCTCTCTAGCAGGGACTTTCGAGCGGCTCTTTTGTGAGAAAAGAGCTATGTTTCTGATTGGCTGGGCGGATTGCAAACCACGCCCCGTAAAACTTCCAAAAAGTTTTGTGAAGCCGCCATTTTATTATCCTCGCATTAGCATTATTAGCATTAGCATTAGCCCAGCGCAGAAACGCAGAGAGACTAACTTATGGCAACACAAAATAAAACATGGGAGCGGTGGAGATGAGGAGGTGTCGGCGTTCTGGCGATTTACTCGGAAGGCTTCAGTAGAAGCTGCTGGGAGTCCCAGCAGCTTCTACTGAAGTCCTCTTACAACTCCGGGGACTTCCGGCCGGGGACTTTGGGCGGCAGTATCCGCCGTGAAGTTGTTTGTAGCCTGCCAGTAAACCCAAAGCAGAAGAAGAAGAAGTGAAGTCAGCGGCTTCATTTGCCTAATCCACCCCCAGGGACTTTTTCCGGTGTGAACGCGATCTGTACTTAGTTCATGCGAACTAAAGAGTTTGCATGAACTAAGTTCGCATGAACCTTTGTGGGAAAAGTACTGCGGTGTGAATGCGCCTAATGTGTACTTAAAGATCTTTCCCTGGACTCTAAACATGTTGAACAATCTGTTGAAGTTTCACATTTGTTAGTGACATAATGAAGGGGTTTTGCAGAGTCGTCCAATAATAACGCTCTCTTAATGTTGTTTCACTTTTCTAAAAAAAAAGGGAAATGGATATAAGAGTCATACCAGGCCAACACACAACAGGGGATTTATTTTCTAGTGATTATTTGTCATGTTTATATTTCTTTATACTGTGTTTTTGTAATCAATATTTTCATACACAAAGCAACATCATTTTTTGAGGAACCAGGTTGATTTTCTTGGGGGGTGTTTGCATCGTGAATGAGGGCATCAACCAGTCATGTTAGAGTGTCATAAGACAATGAAACGGCTGTATTTTAGTTTGACCCAAAATTCATTACTCCTCTGAACCAGTGCATATCAGATCATTACTTTGTACCTTTACAAAACAAAAGCACTAGACATATATCTGCAGTTGAGTATATCACATTGTTGTGTTGTTCTTTTCTCACCCCATGTGTAAAGGCATCAAGGCAGAACAGAGTATCTTATATTGAATAATTGACCTTCTTTATTCTTGAGTTCATTGCCAACACGTGGGTGTTTTATAAATGAATATAGGTCGACCTATTGTTACTGTAAAACTCTCAAATGTCAATATGTGGTTCGACTGAACATCCTGTACCTGCCATGTGCTGAATGCAGAGCTTGAAACTGCTATTGATCGACTTGTTTGATTCCACGAAGGCCATTTTTTCAATGCTTTAAAGAAGAATGTGGCACAGCAAGCTCCAGTGGTGACTAATCTGCAGCGGAGCAAACACAACACTTTTTAAAAGCAAAGGCAGAGAACGACTTGGTTTTTCTGCTCTGCGTTTTCAACGTGAACAGCACAGCAACACATTATCCCTGGGAATTCTTCTTGGATGGGGTTTGTTGTGGTTACTGAGAAAGCCTCTCCTGCTTGTTACAGCGAGACGCCACATCTCAGTAATTGATGTCTGTAGATATTTTTCCCTCGCAATCATCGGTGACGAGAGCTCTTGTAGCTAAGCCCGCGTTTTCATTTAGCGCCACCTTTCCTGGCTGAACGCCTCTCTGATCAAAGGGCTCGAATGGCTGCAGTTCGACACACTCTTTAGACATGCAGAACTGAACAATCTGCAACAACGACAGCACGACGGATGAGTTCTGGCACATGTTCATCTCTGCTCGTTGGAACACTTGATTATCCGGCTACGCATGTCAGAGGAGGTTTTTTATCCTGGATGCGGTGCTCGTAAACAAACAACTTATCAGATGACTTCCTGACGTACACACACACACACACACACAACCACACACACACACACACACACACACACACACACACACACACACACACACACACACACACACAGTTAATGAAAGCAGTGGACCCTTCAGACAGACCAACACAGGACAGAGAGAGGGCGGAGATCATAACTGAATCTGATGGCTGCTAAGGTGACCTGATCTGTGAGATGGAGGACAAGCGTCACATAAACACAACACATGAAATACAGTCACTATATATAACGGTCTACATATATCCCATCGCTTTATATAGGGATGAGAGAGGCAAGATAAACAGAGTCACTCAGAAACACAGAGAAGGCTCACTGCTTCCCCTTTGACTGTGTGCAAAATATTATGAATAAGTTATACTCAGATACGAGTAAAGCCAGCTGAATGGGGAACATTTTTAGCTGGCTTATATTCCATCCTAACAAAAAGGCAAACACCCTCTGGATCTGAAAAGCAAATCTAATACGGAGGAGCCTTAAACCTGCTTTCTTTCAAAGACCGGCAGGGCGCAACAAAACTGTTGGCAAAAGGTCGCCAGATTGTATAGAAGTCTATGAGAAAAGACGCTACTTCGCCCTAGATGTATCACCTTTAGTTATATACGTTTATGGTCTCATTCTCGAGTCCATTGAATACAGCATGATGGTAAATCATGGTCCAATGTAGAGTAGAATAGACGATTAAGCAGAGGTGCTTTGGGGCGCTGCCTAAGTTGCTAAAACCTGTAACTGTCATAACCGTAAATCAAGATGGCAACAACCTTAAATAATATCTCGCCGCTTCATAACAGTAGTCTACAATCCAATGGATGACGTCACCCTGACTACCTCTAAGTCTTATAAACAGTCTTTGAGGTTGAGGCACTTGTACTGCTAGCTTCAGCCCAAATCCTGCTCCTGAAGGCAAGGAGTTGTGGGGCTTCATAATGTGCTTTTAGTTGGTAAAGGATGATCCAATGTACCCTATGCCAAAGGATATAAGCAAACAGAAACAGTGAGGCGCCTTTCCTTAGCATTTAGATCATTCTGAAGACTCATATCATGGCTGCCACTTAGGGGTATTAACAACTAGTTAAGAACCTCGATAAGCCAGAAAGACTATTCAGAACAAAGCCCATTGGATCCTACTGTAGTCCTCAATGTTTAGAAACAAGGCCCCCTATTATACTGTTTTTCATCAATATATTATAGGTCTCAGATATATACAGAACATGTCTCTGAAGTGTTTGGCTCCAAACACCAAACAGATCATTGCAGCATTACCCATAATCCCCTCTGTTTCAGCCCTGTTTCCAAAGTGCTGATTCTCTGTCTGTTACTTTAGATGAAAATAAGGAGCCCCTCGCCACGCCCCTCTGAGAGACATTTGGTTACAAAGAACTCAATGGTGCTCTAGGAGGACATTCAGGTGATAAGGGGGGGGGGGGAGGGGGGGTTACCTTGGTTGCTGATTGGCTAATGGTTACACAAGCCAAAACATCGTTATGACATCATAAAGTGGCCACAATCTGATCAGCTCATTTTCAGACAGGTTTTTATAGAAATGGATCAAAAAGAGAGAGAATCTTTGTTCCTGAAACTTTCAGAGTCTCTTTCCACAGAGGGGACACATGTTGATGTAGAAGAGACATGAAGAAGAGGGGACACATGTTGATGTAGAAGAGACATGAAGAAGAGGGGACACATGTTGATGTAGAAGAGACATGAAGAAGAGGGGACACATGTTGATGTGGAAGAGACATGAAGAAGAGGGGACACATGTTGATGTGGAAGAGACATGAAGAAGAGGGGACACATGTTGATGTAGAAGAGACATGAAGAAGAGGGGACACATGGTGATGTTGAAGAGACATGAAGAAGAGGGGACACATGTTGATGAAGAAGAGACATGAAGAAGAGGGGACACATGTTGATGTAGAAGAGACATGAAGAAGAGGGGACACATGTTGATGTAGAAGAGACATGAAGAAGAGGGGACACATGTTGATGTAGAAGAGACATGAAGAAGAGGGGACACATGTTGATGTAGAAGAGACATGAAGAAGAGGGGACACATGTTGATGTAGAAGAGACATGAAGAAGAGGGGACACATGTTGATGTAGAAGAGACATGAAGAAGAGGGGGACACATGTTGATGTAGAAGAGACATGAAGAAGAGGGGACACGTGTTGATGTAGAAGAGACATGAAGAAGAGGGGACACATGTTGATGTAGAAGAGACATGAAGAAGAGGGGACACATGTTGATGTAGAAGAGACATGAAGAAGAGGGGACACATGTTGATGTAGAAGAGACATGAAGAAGAGGGGACACATGTTGATGTAGAAGAGACATGAAGAAGAGGGGACACATGTTGATGTAGAAGAGACATGAAGAAGAGGGGACACATGTTGATGTAGAAGAGACATGAAGAAGAGGGGACACATGTTGATGTAGAAGAGACATGAAGAAGAGGGGACACATGTTGATGTAGAAGAGACATGAACGAGTGGATTTTGCACAATAGGTGACCTTTAATGTAGAACATGCAACACCAGAAAAGCGCCATTCTGCAACATGGTTAAACAAATAGCCGTGTGATTGATATTCCTCAAATGCACAGAACAACCCAGTCTCACAAAAAAACGTGTAATAACTACGTTGGTCCACAATTTCTACAAAAACGCCTCTGAAATGTTAAGATCCCTACGTTTTTTTTCACCATTCATTCCAATGGCTGGCGTCTATGTCACGTGATCTTCAAATGTTCTCCCTGCAGAAAAAAGAAACTTTGTTTTATTCTCGGTGTAAAATGCCTATTTTAGAGTTAGTTTGGCCATTAAAATGCGTTTTGATGTCATTTGATGCGAGAAATATGAGTTGTTATTTCAGATTATGTGTGCAGTGGATGCACATGATCTTTAGTTTGCCAGTTATTACGAAGATTACTTCAGGAAATTGTGTCGATACAACGTTTTCATTGTTACCAAGGTGGTTGCTAGGGACGCTGCTATCGATATTATTTCTGTTATGTTGTGTAACTGTTTAATGGTGTAATCTTTATTGCTACCCCCTTCCCCGTCAATGTATAGTGTTGGTCCACAGCGCAAACGTATTAGTTTAACAAAATCCGCATCTAAAATTGTGGCATAGATACGTTATTTTCCCCTGTGCAATTCCAGTCTCACATCGTCATAAACAAATACCGAAAACATTTTATTTAAATAAAATAATACTTTATTCCGAGTGTTCTTGCTTTTCTCTTTGAAAGTCATCACATAACGGCATTGTAATACACGGTTCAGCTGCATTAAATATTACATATCTGCCGTAGTTCTGTATTTATAGAGCCCTGATGAGAAGACTTCTAGACAAACATGAGGAACTGAAAACGTGACGTGGATCATAAATATATCAGCCATTAAACAACATCTTACATTTCTTTTCACACAATACGTCTCCTTGCAGTATCAACACTAATTCGGCTGACTTTTATATTTGATCCAGTTGGTAGATAGGCTGTATTTACACCATAAAGGTGCACAGCTGATATAAAGGGACACCTAGTGGTTAAAGCATGTTATTGAATTTCATTATTTTTATTATTAGATATTAATAGGATCCCTATAAAGTATATTCATTACTCGTTATTCTCTACTAATAGTTAATTAAAGACTGTATATAATGACTATTTTGCACATCCCTTTCAAGATTTCAAGATGTTCTAAGGTTTATTGACATATCATATTCACAATATAATCAATAAAGTATATCTTATCTTAAGATGATCGATGGCTCCTGCCATATTTGCAAAATGTGCCTCTGAACCTTGACAAGTGCATGTTTCAGTCTTATCAATGAACAACAGGAGGGGTCACAGACATAAGACCAGCTGTTAAAGAAAGCTCTTCTGACCTTAGCTGGCATGTGGGTATATATATTAATGCTGCCCATTATGGGCACAAGCAATTTTCACCCATTTATTAATTATATGTTTTAAATTTGAGTGTTTCCTATCCCCTAAACCTCCAGGGATGTACACAGTTTAATACTGGCAACTTCTTATTATGGGAAATACGAAAACGTCTTTTAAAACTACTACTCCCAGTAGAGACGTGCCATAGATAGAGAACATGTTGCGAAACAGAATAGCCAGCATGTGTAGTTCTGGGGACGGGGTGGGGGAGGGGGGGACGCGGTGGACCCGTTCAAATCCAGTTTTGGACAGTCTGCCGTGGTTCCATCCCATTTCAAGTGCTGTTCGAGGCTCGGCGTAACCCTCGGAGCACACTCTCCAATCACAGAGCTTGAGGATCACAGGGTTTGTCAAGCGAAGCGGAGAGAATACTTACTTCCGGGTGTAATATTCTCTAAAGCAAATGAGCTGCTCCGACCCTCGGTCCTGGCGGACTCCAACTTGTGTTTATTAATCAAACAAATAAATAAACACAAGGATAATTATGTGTTATTGTTGAGTAAATGGAGAATTGCACAGGAGAAAATAACGTATCTTTAGATGCGGATTTTGTTAAACTAATACGTTTGCGCTGTGGACCAACACTATACATTGACGGGGAAGGGGGTAGCAATAAAGATAACACCATTAAACAGTTACACAACATAACAGAAATAATATCGATAGCAGCGTCCCTAGCAACCACCTTGGTAACAATGAAAACGTTGTATAGACACAATTTCCTGAAGTAATCTTCGTAATAACTGGCAAACTAAAGATCATGTGCATTCACTGCACACATAATCTGAAATAACAACTCATAGTTCTCGCATCAAATGACATCAAAACGCATTTTAATGGCCAAACTAACTTTAAAATAGGCATTTTACACCGAGAATAAAACGAAGTTCGGCCATGTTTTTTTTTCTGCAGGGAGAAATGTGAAGATCACGTGACATAGACGCCAGCCATTGGAATGAATGGTGAAAAAAAACGTAGGGATCTTAACATTTCAGAGGCGTTTTTGTAGAAATTATGGACCAACGTAGTTATTACACGTTTTTTTGTGAGACTGGGTTGGAACAACAAGAAATAGGGAAGAAAATAGATATCCATTTGTCCTTATCAACCCATTTTTAAACAATGAACGTCTGCAGTCGCGGTGAAGGCTGAGTTCTGTCTCAGAGAGGATCAACAGGCACGGTCCATTATGGCTGCTGAAGATAATGTAAATGTTTGAGCAGGGAAAAGAGAGAGGAGGACCACACTGGGTGTATTTGTCTGGCAGAGCAGGATGTTGTTTCACTTGATTGTAAAGACACTGACAGCTTGACATAAATGTGTGGTTGTGCAGTCGCCTGTGGATGTACAGTACATTTAACATCCTTAAAGAGCAGCTGGACAAACCTACATTGACTTAAATAGTGGCAACATGTCTTTTGAAGTGAAGTATTCGTGTTTCTTGCTCAGCATCATTTTCTAAATCGATGCCAAAATGCATAAATCATTAACAAAACTGTACCAATTATAACTTGCATAATAACACAAATTAAATACTGTAATCATCCCTATAATACAATAATAGAATATCCAAATAAAGCCACCATTCATATCTTTTAATTATCCGTGCACTATCTTTCTGAGTAAAGAAACATCACTGTGTATTGTACAAAAGGAAAAATGACTCACTTTCCACTTCATCCAAATCACTCACGCAATCTATTTTCCTCCTGAATATGTCAGCCTCGATAGTCAGAGAAAATAATACACGTTTGATAAAGGTCCTCGGCTTATAGGAACAGGATGTTACATTCATCTTGTCTTACAGCAGATGTATACAAGCTGTATGTCCCTTATTTTGTTTTCAACAACAAAATGTCTCCATAAAGGGTCTCCTGTTATGAAAGACGATAACAGATTACGCTGTAGATTTATTTATATGTTGAGTCAATATTTTAGGGTACATCTGTGTCTTTGTTATTGGGAATCACTGACAATGAAGTGAACACATATGGTTTGTTATGATGCCGGCCACAATCCCTAAATGTTACATTCATATTGTTTCATTGCACACCTCCAGATTTGGGTCCGTGCTCACTTTCAACGTTGGTGGGGGCGTGTTGTTTAAGGCGATGATACAATTAAATATGAAAATGGGTTTTAAAGTTGAACCAGATGATAAAACACGGCAAGAGGTTTTGTAAAACTTGCAGACAGGACTTAGCAGCAGTGTTACACTTTGTCACAACGATAGCACGGAAACCAGTCTTTAAACAGCTTTCATGGGACGAGATGAAAGCAGGAATGGTATGTATTTGATTGATGTAATGACTTGATGGATGCACTGCGTTGAAGCAAAAGTTGAGCAAGGTATAACTTGTTGCTCGTCAACACTTGTTTTCTTTGCCGGGCAACCCTGTGTTTCGCCCCACTGCACAACAGACTGGTTTCATTCAAATGAATGAATGACGAGAGGGCTGTTCTTTTATGCAAGGCTGAACTCTGTGCAAATGCAGCCGGAGCGTGTGGAAGTCGTGGCGGTAGATTTGCATGTAGTGCTAAACTCACAATACATTTTTTCCCTAAGTGTGTTAGCTCTCCAACCGTGACCATAACCAAAACTAAACCGTAGTTTATATATCCATGACCACATGCTTTCCCTAAGCTGACAACACCACCATACACAGATATTGTAGAAAGAAGGATGCAAAACAGTCAACAAATGTTCAAAGTCAATCTTCCAGCTTGTGTGGAAGGCAAGTTTATTCATATAGCAACACAAGGCAATTCAAAGTGCTTTACAACAAATTAAAGACATTAAGAAAATGGCATTTAAAATCAGTCATTAAAAAGAAAAGCTAATAAAATAAACATTAAAAGAAAAAATACATGGATAAAAGTTACAGTGCAGTCTAAGATATGAATAGTTCAATTAAAAGCAGCGACAAAAAGAAAAGTCTTTAGTCTGGATTTAAAAGTAGTCAGAGTTGCAGCGGACCTGCAGGTTTCTTGGAGTTTGTTCCAGATGGAGCATAATAACTGAACGCTGCTTCTCCATGTTTAGTTCTGACTCTGGGGACAGAAAGCTGACCAGTCCCTGAAGACCTGAGAGATCTGGATGGTTCATCATTTAGCAGGAGGTCAGAAATGTATTTTGGGCCTAAACCATTCAGTGCTTTATAAACTGTCTGTGTACAGACAGAGAGATCAAAATACTGTTTCCCACAATCCCAAATATAAAAACAAATGTATATAGAATATAAAATGTAAAAATATGTGTGCAAATATGTATATACACAGTCATTACATTTTTTTACATTACATTGCATTTAGCTGACGCTTTTATCCAAAGCGACTTACAATAAGTACATTCGACCAGGAAGACACAACCCTGAAGAAAACAGAATCATAAAGTACATCAGGTTTCATAGAGCCAAACATTTCAAGTGCTACTCAGCTGGCTATAGATAAGCCAGTCCTATATTAGTATATAAGTGCCTTGTTAGTAATTCTATCGCTCGAAGTGGAGTCGAAAGAGATGAGTTTTCAGTCTGCGCCGGAAGGTGTGCAGGCTGCAGTCAAAGACACATTGTTACATGTGCACACATTAAGACCTAAATAAAAACACAACAATCTATACGAAAATAACAGTCACTTCAATATTTTGAGAATGTACATTAGTGCAGATTGTCCATTGAATGTGCATTATTGCATTCTATGGACAATTTGCACTAAATGATTGTTGCCTTTAGACTTCAATACCTAATGTCTCAAGTAAAGTCTCTGACGTCAGATATCTCTCATCTCGTCTGAGGCTGATCAGCACACTGAACTGATTCATCACTGGATGTGTTTGAAACCATTTTGCATAATGTTTAGACATACTCTGCTTCCTTTACTGCAGCTTTCTTGTATCTTAAAACACAGTAGAATCAATTGTGCTTGTGCCTTGTAAGCTTTGAGTGTTTTATTTCAAAAATACTTAAAACAGAATCTAGGCTGAACGTGTTTTTTCTAAAATTCAATTGAAAATGACTTTTGTATCTGATTGTTTATGCAGAAACTGAAATTCACAGGATCTAATCAAATATTCTGATAGCGTTTCGTAAAGCTTTCTGCCTCTGACACTTATGATTACATTTTTCATGGTGACCGTGACTTTGTGCTGAGAACGAAGAGTGTCGCATTTTGCCGAGTTTTGCACTTTGAGTGAAAATTGAGTCAAAGGCTTCGTAAAAAAAAAAGAACTGTGAGAGAGAGACATGAAGGGAGATAGAGAGAGCACAGCCAGTGTTACTGTCAAAGTGCAGTGGAGCGCAACACACTTCTCCAGGGCACAGCACATCACTCTCACTCTGTGATTTCTATGTGTGTACATTTCTAAGCATGCTTGTGCGTTTGACTTTAAGTGAAGCTGGTTTCCACATGTATGAACCGGCGTGTCTTTATATGGGCACGTCTTCCTGGATCTATGTGCTGGTTTTTGCCATATTAATGTCTGTTTGTGACCGCGGTGTGTGTGTGTGTGTGTGTGTGTGTGTGTGTGTGTGTGTGTGTGTGTGTGTGTGTGTGTTACCCCAGGCCTTGCACTAAAGACTCTAGTGTTACTGGTCCAGGGGTTACAGTGGGCCGCTCCTGACTCTGACCTACATCGTGCTGCAGTTAAGACCGAGTCTCATTAACTTCCCTGCATCTTAACTCTACATGCGATGTTATAACACAGACCACCACTGTTATAGTTGTGTTGTCGCTTACACTCAGCAGACATGACAGGATGTCCTTTAGGGCCTGAGCTGCCAGAATGGTGACACACTTGCCTTTTGCATTTGAGACCTTCACTGTTTTTTGTGAGCTCTCTATTGTAACATACAAGCTCATTGTGTTTGTGAGAAATAATAAGCAAAGTCATCATCCTGATAATTGATAATTATTTAAAGAAGACGTACTATGCTCATTTTCAGGTTAATATTTGTATTGTTGTCCCTACTGTGACAACAAGTGGTTTATTTATATCATACTGCTTGTGCTGCAGTCCCAGTCTGATTTGTCTACTGCTTAGAGATGTCCCGCCCCTTGGCCTACTGAGCAATATCAGATGATATTATACAGTATATAAAACACATGCTCTTCCAGTAACAAGAAATACACTAGAGATGTAAGTATAATATAACATGGTCAATAATGTAAACACTGTCGAGTAGACGAGTGTCAGACCTGAACTTTCAACTGCTCAAAAGGACTCTATTGTTGCCGTTGTACTTTTTTTCTTTTCTTTCAAGTGTTATGACATTAGGGTCATGCAGAGTGAGATCGCTACCCCTTTAAGAGAGGGGTGTGGCGCGTGCATGTGATGTGGGCAGGGGCGGACTGGCCATTGGGAATACCGGGGGCCCTTCTCACTTCTCTTATTTTTCATTTCCTCGCTCCTCGGTCTCACCGGAAGTTGATTTGTTTGCGGCATCTTGAGTAGCGTCCCAATGGCCTTATTTTTGCTGGAGGAGCGAGGATCGATAATGGAGGAGCTATAACCGAGGAACCACCAGACCATCCTTCGATGAAATCCTCAGACACTCGCCCCGCCCCCTTACTGTGTATCGCTCACTGATTGGACGATGCGGGGCATGCACTGATCTGATGCTTCTTGACATGAGAGCGGAGTGAAGAAAATACACGAACCTCACGGGAGTCACTCCTCAGTTTATACCGTGTTTTGTTTCAATTCATGATCATTTAGTTACAAATATGTGATATATCTGAACAACAAAGTGGTGCAAAAATCATTTTATTCATTCTTTGGAAACATTTTCATGATCGATTTTATCGTTTTACATTTTCATTTATTGTCATTTCCATTCAGTCATTAAGTGCTATTTAAAATGTTAATGTGCTACATATCCAAACAAACAAACAAAGTGTGCAATCCAATGAATGTTAAACTGGGTTTTGATAGATAACATATCTCTTTTTCTTCTCTCAATTATTTTATTTCTGTTGTGCACTCGAATCAATATTAATCCAACTATTGTTCGTTTATACATTTTAAGAATGGCGTTTATCTTTTTTGAGAATGAGTTCTTATTTTATTTTATTTATTGGGGTCTACAACAGATGATACAAATGTTTGTGTCAGTAAATGTGTACTAACAGAGGCGGGGGTGTGTGTGGAAATAACGGGGACGAGCTGCTGTCAGACGATCAGCTGTGCAGCGTCATCACAAACGGACGTCGCTTCACGTGACGCTTTGGAGGAAAGGACGTCCCATTGCTCTTAAAACTAATTTCCCTGCTTCTCGTGGTTTCCTTGCATCTCTCCATGCTTTCCTGGTGGGAGGGACTAAACTCAGGGAAACGGCGCAACTGAGGGACGCAAGGAATCCATTTAACCGAAGTGAGAAGGACCCCCGGAGTTTCCACGGTGGGTCGGTGCTGTGTGTGGGCCGGAGGGCCAAAAAAAAAAAAAATTACATTAAAACATTTTTTTTTATTTGCCTAAATCCTACCGGCCCACATTTGTAAGTGGGCTGGGCCGTTTTGATAGGCTACCTTTGTTCTATCTATCAGTTTCAATTTCACACATCAGCTCCGTAGCAGCTGTCACTGCGCAGTGAACGATCAGGAGTGAGTGACTGAGAGGCCGAGCTGGCAATTGCTTACAGATGGATAAACAAGCTCCAAAGCGTAAAGGCGTTTTTGTATAGTTTGTGTATACAGTATACAGTATTGTAGCGAGCCCTGGGTTCAGAGGGAGGGGCTTGCATAGGTGAGGGGGGGGGGGTTGGCAGGGAAACGGGGTTCAGGGGGAGTGGCTGTACGGCTGTACCCGTAGGATAGAAAAGGGGGAAGTGCCGTCTGACTCAGAGGTCGCGCGGCTGTGGAGAAGAACGTGTTGCCCACATTCTGTTACTGAGTTTAGGCTAGTTAGCGAGCAGGTTTATTGTTTTGGGTGCAGTCACTTTTGCCTCTACTTGCTGTTCAAATAAATGTTGAAAGAAAAAATAAATCTGTCTACAGTTCTGTTTTATATGGGTGTTGAAGAAGAAGAATTGGGAGGGATGAATCCCTCTTTAATGGTCACACATGCAGAGCACACAGCACACAGTGAAATGTGTTCTCTGCTTTTAACCCATCCTAGTACCAGGAGTCTAGTACTAGCAGCAGTGGGCAGCTATTGTACAGCGCCCGGGGAGCAATGGGAGTGAGGGGGGAAGGGGGATGTCTGGTGCCTTGCTCAAGGGCACCACGGCAGGGCAGGAGGTGAACTGGGACCTCTCCAAGTAGAAGTCCACACTCCAAATGTAGGTCTGGTCGTGGACTTGAACCGGCGACCCTACGGCTCACAGTCCAAGCCCCTACTGACTGCCATAGATTTAGTCCCTAATTTTGCTCTCAAAGTGCACCAGATTGATGCATTTAACTTCAACATTTAAAAAATTGGTGAGGTACACCACCTGCCCACACCCCCTGTTAAATTGTCTCACCCACATTGAGGATGCTTCCTACGTCCATGTTTTATTCCATGTGTCAAGTCAGGCAAATTGGGTCAAAATGTTATTGCATCAATGATCTGTAATCTGTAATTGTCCAAAATAACATAAAATGCATAGGGTTTTTTGTTAAGTAACATACTTTCGTCGCCGGCCGGCCGATACATGCCGCGCATTAAGTGGGCCTGTCTGTCAATTAATCCCCGGGCCACTTTTCCCCCCAGTCCGCCCCTGGATGTAAGTATGGTAGAGCGAGTGTGAGCGAGCGGTATATGTTTTCTGGAAATGAAACGAGGCAGCAGGAGAAAGCAGAGGTCTGTGATGTATCTTGTGAAACGGAAGAACTAAATAAATACAACGACCTCCCAAGACGAGCTCGCCTCTCTCCAGTGATTTCATAAAGTGGGTTATTGAATCCGAAGCGTGTTGCTTCTGCCCTGGGAGACGACAGAGAGTCATCCCCCCTGTTTCCTCGACCACGGTCTGGGAGCCGACAGGAAAGTTCAACACAAGGATAGTTTCTTAAAGAAATTATTTTCCATTTATATGATAACCCTGGGATATAAAATGCTCCAACAGCAAGTCATCCATGGTGCTATAAGGTTGTTGTTTTTTTCAGAAAGTTGCTACTGTATTTATAATCTACACTTTAAATAAGGGAGCTTCATTGAGCTGTGATTGTAATAGGAGTTTACAGCGCGGAGCCGTGCGGGGCCCGTTATTGGTTGCGTTTCCATTTAGCGTAATACCGGCTAGCGGGTACTATTTCACTTGTTTTAAAATCGAGGTTCTTTCCGGACTAACAACCAGGCTGAGTCGGGCTGAGCATGCTAAACTAGAGAGTGAATCGCTGGCAAGGGGGCTACAACTGCATGAACATATTTGACCGTGATTTAATTGTAATACACGTTTCAATGATGCCGAAGTAACAACATACTGATACCGGTTAGTAAAAACCATGAATTAATGCTTTGACAAGTCTGCAGACAGACGGCAGGCGAAAAACCCTTTTAAAATGCGTGTTTTCTGAATGGAGATCGGCTAAGCTAACGTTATATATGCTCCGACCGTCCACACTCCCAACAACGGCCCATACAGACATAAATAAACCAGCGACTGTATTCGCCATGACACAGGCAGTCTGTGGTTTGTACTTGTTTAACTTTTGTCTAGTTTCTGAACAGATATGAGGAGCTGTGAGCTCTGAGTGCTAACAGCTAACGGCTGTGTTGTTTTTCTGGGGCTCTCATTGAAGATGACGTCACGGCTCCGCCTACACTGCGTTACTATAGATACTACCCCAGCTACTAAACTGTAATGGAAAGCGCCATAAAGTGAGCCAGTCCTAACGAGGCCTAGCCATATCGAGCGAGGCCGAGTGGGCCATAGTTAAAAAGAGCCTTGAGTGGTTGAAAGACTAGAAGAGCACTTGAGCACAATGAAATTGCATCCACCTTTGTACTGTATGCGTCATGATGGGTCAAGACCATGCAGAATTTAGTGCTGGAGCAAATATTTTCCACGAATGAACACACCTTCAGAAAGAATGAGGAAATAATCACCAAACTCAGCATCTGTTTATCTGGAAAATAAACCTTCAGAGCGCTCTTTACTGAGATCCGGCATACAAACTCAAAGGCTCAATCTTTTATCCGTTTATATAAAGAGAGGGTGAATCATACGCAATGTTATGTAAGTCAATTGTATTCAGGTATCGGAGAAAGGTTACAAACCAAAGAACTGACTGACCTGTATTGGAAACTAAACTCCCACTGTGCCACTGCTGCCTTTATCTGTTATGAATGTCACAAGGCTCAGGACCCAAACGCACAACACCAGACACAGGTCAGGATTAACAAGGTATTTAATATAAGAAATTATAAGATCCAAAAACTCTAAACAAAACATCTACATGGACTATCAAAAATGAAACAAGTCGAACTGGCACAGGACAAAGGGAGACGCAGCCGACACACTAGGTAAGGGGACACAGGTGGCAACAATTAAGGGAGGGGCTGACAATCACACTGGAGGGGAAAACACACAGGGGCAGGAATGGCTCTGAAACGAGAGGGAAACGTTACTACAAAATAAAACAGGAATTCACAAACAAAGACAAAAGGACTGAACTAAATGAATTAACTTAACATAAATGTCTAGACACCACATTATCTTTCATCGATACAACCGACTTGAATGTCTCACAGTCGAAGCATTATGTAAGTCTTATAGGGCCTCAGATCTTAAAAGCAACCTCCGAGTGACCCTTTCTTAAAAGCTGAATGTTTGAGAAGACATACAAATTGCAGGAATGTGGAATTATATAACTGCTTCTGTGCGGCATGTGTATCTTTAATGTTTAGTCTTTAAAAACCGCAGGGGGGGTCCAAACCCACTAACCCTAACCCTGACCATTTTGAATCGGCCCTCACTCAGCAAATTAAAAAAGTATAATGACTTAATAAACTTCCGCTTGTTTTATATTGTACTTCTTAAATATGTATGTTCAAATGTTCAAATACCGGTATATTACACAGTATTCATGTGTTAATAAAACAATTTTCAAATAAATTCAAAGACAATTAAAGTTGAAAACATGTTCTAACAAATCTAAGTTGATAAGAAAAAAGCCCAATAACAAATCTACATGACAAACTTGAAGCTTCTGTTTTAAGGAAGGAGCCGCTAACAAACTAAATGAAACCCTCTGGAGAGCTGTGAGCTGTTTTTTTCTTAAAGCATTTTCAAGTATGAAGAATAATTTACCTACATTGGATTTACTTTTCCAATTTGTAACTGAACTTATGAGGCGATATACCTCTAGTGAGCGGCCCAGCCCTTCTTGTATTTCTCTGTGTGTGGCCCTCTGCGAGAAAAGTCTGGACACCCCTGTTTTACAGTAAAGCATTCCTTGCAAGTATAGTCCAAATCCTGATATGTGTTGTTCCCTCTCGTCAGGCCAAGACTCACAAACCGGCTCAGCAGCACCAACACCGGGAGGAGTTGCACTTCGTGGATGAGTATGGCCAGCCAATCACAATGCAGGTGGAGGCGAGAAGGGAGCATGGTCACAGGAGGCGGCGGTCTCGATGCGGGCCTGAGTTCAGCGTCCCAACAGAGAGACACTGGGAGGCCCTGAGAGCCATGGGGCTGATGGAGGGAGAGGGGGGCCAGGGAGACGGATACACTGCAGGGTGGGTACTGTTGGGAGCTTAGGGACTGGGGTAAAGAGTTTAAAGGTCCCCTATTATACTGTTTTTCATCAATATATTATAGCTCTCAGATATGGTTACACAAGCCAAAAAATCGTTATGACATCATAAAGTGGCCATAATCTGATCAGCTCATTTTCAGACAGGTTTTTATAGAAATGGATCAAAAAGAGAGAGAATCTTTGTTCCTGAAACTTTCAGAGTCTCTTTCCACAGAGGGGACACATGTTGATGTAGAAGAGACATGAAGAAGAGGGGACACATGTTGATGTAGAAGAGACGTGAAGAAGAGGGGACACATGTTGATGTAGAAGAGACATGAAGAAGAGGGGACACATTTTGATGTAGAAGAGACATGAGGAAGAGGGGACACATGTTGATGTAGAAGAGACATGAAGAAGAGGGGACACATGTTGATGTAGAAGAGACGTGAAGAAGAGGGGACACATGTTGATGTAGAAGAGACATGAAGAAGAGGGGACACATGTTGATGTAGAAGAGACATGAAGAAGAGGGGACACATGTTGATGTAGAAGAGACATGAAGAAGAGGGGACACATGTTGATGTAGAAGAGACATGAAGAAGAGGGGACACATGTTGATGTAGAAGAGACATGAAAAGTAAAGTAAAGGCAAGAAGACAATAATCTAAATAAGCGTTGGACTTTTTTCTTAGTTACATATTTGGGAATAAGGTTAATGTTCGGGATTAGGGTAAAGGATTGTAATTGGGAGTTAGGGTTAACAGTTGTGTAGAGCTTTGGACCGGGTAATCATTTTGGAAATGGGAGGGGACTTTGGAACTAAGTTAAAAGTTTGGATGTGTGGGACAAGGGTACGATTTTAGAATGGGCCAAAAACTATTGGACTGACGTAAAAGTTTGTAATGCAGTAAAAAGTGGCCTTAGCCTTAAGGAAAATGCATACAATGAAGACCTCTACTTCTACATCTATTGATGATTCAAATATAGGGAAAACACTTTTCACTTCAGGCTACAGTTTGCAGGGTCAGCATGACATTGCATTGAGTCTCTTGGCGCTTTTATAAATATTCATGAGGGATAGGTTGTTCTGCTGAGGCAGCTGTCAGTGCAACTCATGCTTTGATTATACATGAGAATGAAGACTAAATATTCATAGAGGAATTTACATATCATGGAAACAAGAACCATTTACATCCATGCAAATCTGAATAATAAAGAAACCCACATGATCTGAGCTCTTATACATTTCTCTTGACATCACCTTCTTGTAAAACATGACCTACTTGCTTCTTCCACACAGGCCATATTATGGTCACATGGCCGTGTCACCTGACCTGTACTCGGCCAACAGTCACATGATGATGTCTGATGTCTATCCACCCAATGGATACCTGCCTAGATCATCCATTGATCAGCATCAGGGGAACAGCTACTTGCCCAGCGTCTCCTACAGCTTAGATCACCTGGACAGACTGGACTACCAGGTGATTTGTTTTATTGTATTGTCTTCTGAATTCATTCTAGGGATTGCTATTATATATTTCATAAGTAACGATTTGAGACTCATTTCTCATTTCTGATCTCTTTTTTCTATTCCAGACTCCAGAAATGTTGCCCTACCAGCCTAACTCAGAGAGCTGTCTGATTGGCTGCTATAACACAGAAGAGATGGAGCCCAATCATTTCTCCAGACAGGTATTTTCAGTGATGGCATCAAAGCCATGTTACTTCTGATTTGGTTGTCCTTTGTACTTGTTTAACAAATCTCTTTCAATAAATTCATTTGTGACTGTTATTTTGTATATTGATTGTGTATATATAGGATATACATATTTTATACATATTTGTATTTTTGTATTCGGGATTGTGGGAAACGGTATTTCGATCTCTCTGTCTATACACACAAACTGAAAGATTGACAATAAAGTTGACTTTGACTTTGATTTGAAATGTTCTCTTACTTGCTCTTCAGCAGGACTACCAGCCTCCCTGGCGGTCTGATCGTCATCTGGGATACCTCCCCCTCAGTGAGCTGGACAGTGGGCTTGGATGTGGTCCTGACAGTCCCCAGCACCGGGCAGTGTTCTCCGAGGCAGAGACAGACGCCATGTCTTCTCTGCCGGGTCACACCGCCTCCTCCCAAGGCTCCTCCTCTTCCTCCGAGTCCCTCATCTCGTCTGAACCCAGCGACTCGGGTTTCCACAGCGTCAGCACCGGGGAGCACAGGCGACTGCATAAGATACACGGAAGCCACGCCCATCGACAAACTCACCATCTTCGCTCCGGCCACTCCCCTCGAGAGCAGAGAGGACGCTGGGATTTGGAGTCCATCCCAGAGACCACTCAAATGACTCACTCTGGAGCACCACAGGCGTCCCGTTGCACTGTGGGTAACAGCACGACCACCACAGTTCACTTCCACAGAGCTGAGAGAAGTCCCACCTTACCTCGCCACCGTTCACCACCTTCCCCTTCCATTGGTAAGTAAAGCCTCCAATTATTATTTTTTTATTTAATTTTATATTCACCTAATGCCATATTTTACAGATTCGTAAAACCGCAACATCAGAAGGACTATCAACCAGATTATAATGTCAGCGTTTTAGGAATCGTTCAAATCTGTTCGGTCCATACTTAGAGTATATGAGTGGAACATGCATGTAAGTTTATGATAATGACTTGGTATCTTCTTATTTTTTCCCTGCATATACCCGATTAAGAAGCACAGAAACTGCCAACGAAAGGTTGTTTAAAACAGAGAAGTAGGAGTGCTCCTCACAACCAAAAATATATTTAACTATTATGTATGGTATGCAAAACATTTGAAGATTTGCATAAAGACAGACCATAACATCAAATCAAATCAAGTTTTATTTATATAGCACATTTATAAACGATTTTTGGTCGAGCCAAAGTGCTGTACATATAATAAAAATAGCCTACAGTAGAGACACTATACAGCAAATACAACAGCACAGATTGTTCAGAATATCAGTATGAGAAAAACGACACCCTCTATCCTTAGACCCTCTGTCCTTAGACCCTCTGTCCTTAGACCCTCACATCGTACAAGGAAACACTTCCAGAGAAAACCCACAGTTTGAGGGGAAAAAATGTGAGAAACCTCAGGGAGAGCAACAGAGGAGGGATCCCTCTCCCAGGACGGACAGACGTGCAATAGATGCCAGGTGTAAATCGAAGAGATAATACATTTTACAGCGTATAGACCGAATGTTAGGAAATGCATGTGTCTGTAATAAGAAGATGAATCCACGAGGATGACAGCTACAATCCTGAGGAAGCCTTCAGGGAAGCAGCATGACGAGACCCAAGGCAGGACCGCAGAGACAGGTTCAGCCACGACCCGAAGTCCACGACTTAATCCAGAACTCGGGAAAGAGGATCCAAGACACAGGACTACAGCAAGAGGATCAGCCTCGACTCCGGATCTCGGCGTAGATATAGATACAAAACAAGAAAAAAGATTTGGCTGGGTTAATCGGAACAAGAGAATACACAGACACAGACAGAGAGGGAAAAGGTCATTGGATAAAAGTTATTCTTGATAACCCTCTAGAAAGATCTCATGAACTTCCCCACTCAATCTATCAAGATCCGAGCAGTTCTATTAACAGGCCGGCGCATATCACTTATGGAATCCCTCACCATATGAACTCTGACCCCTCAAGTGAAGAGACACCATGTGTCAACTCCTTTTTAGAATAGTATTTATTCTCTTCTCAGAGAAACAAGGATATGAAACTCTCAACATCTTACAACACAATTCTGAATCATTGATGGTCACCATTTTCCTTCAAGGGGATGAATGAACTTGATTGATGGTGCAACATCAATCAAGGAGTAGTTTGAGATATGTTCCTGTTATTCAGCCTTTGATCCTGTAACATAAAAATGTACATTTGGGATGAATGCAGTCCTTGATTTATTTAGATACCATTCCAATAAATCCCATAAACATTGGCAGTTTTGCGAGGCATCAATGTCTTTGTTGTCTTGTTTAACACCAACAAGCTACAGGTAGCTTTTTGAGACCACTTTGAGGTAACTGTTAGGTGTTAGGGCCAAAGGTGGTCCAACATGTTTTTCAAGGTATTGAGTGCAGAGTTTTCCCTGGAAACAGGTCTTGCTATAATGACTAAATGGAGAAGTATGTATTTGGACATGTATTGTAAGACTTCAGACCTGATTACTTATTTTGTCTGCAGGTTGTCACACTGAGCCCTGCCAGCGTAGGGCGCTGTGGTTGGAGCAGCAACAGCATGGTGGCGGAAGGATAGAGGTTCCAGTGCAGAGTCGAACAATAACAGATTTGAGCGAAGGCCAGCGCCCCCGCAGGGCCAGTCATCCCAACATGGCCGATCCAAACATTCTCGAGAGCAGCCAACCGCGAGCAGCCAGCAACACGCTGGGCCCGAGGAGCAGGGCCAGTTATCCCAGTAACTCTCGCCCCACCAGTCACCACCTCAGCATCGACAGAACCAGTATGATCAATCAGCAGAACATACTGAGAAACAGCAAGTGCATGAGCCGGAGCAGAGAGGAGGACTCCCTCTCTAAGAGTCCTGGGTCCGGCTCCAGTGGAGCGTCAGACTGTCGCGGGTTTCAAACCTTAGGGAGTCGCCCCGGCATGCCTACAGCTCCCTCTGTTCCTTACTACAGCACCCTGGGAGCCCCACAACATCACCCTCGCTCTCCCCCCTCTCCACGCTCCAGACTGTCCAATCAGAAGTCAGTCAGGAACCAGCTCCTGAGAGCACGAGCTTACCGATTGGCCAGGGAACGCAGCGAGGTCACAACAGATGAGGACGTGCGAGGAGAGGGGGAGAGAGAAAGGGATGATGACGGGGAGGATGGACGATGGGCTGGGAGATACTGGAGCCGCACCGAAAGAAGACGCCATGTTGCGTTATCACGGCAACACAGAGAGAGGAGGGGAGGGGAGGAGCATGGCGGGGGTCTTCAGGGGTCACTGTCGTCTCAAACTGTGCTGGAGCTGAGCCACATGAAGCAAAACCGACTGAGGAACCGCAAACTGCTTGATGATTGGACAACTGTTGAAGAACTGCTGACTCACGGGACACGAGTGGAGAGCGACAGTCAGCTTTGTCCCAGCCCTCTGTTATCAGTTACAACTGTCTGATTGGGAAAACTCATGATACACATTCCTATATTTATGATGATTGATGAAAGTAGCCAATACACACTCAGGCCCAGATTCATAGAAGGTTTGCTTAGTTCAAATTGCAAATGTCTGCACTAAATTTACTAAATCAGAAAGACTAGTTTAGTCATGGATCCATCAATTACATTTAAATTAGATCATTTTAAACCCTTCGCTGCTACCAATTGCATAGTCAATATATGGGGAGGATAGGGGGAGCCTGAGGATATCAACCAAGTTAATATATAGCTGATAAACCAAAACAATGACTTTAAAAAGGCTAAAAGTTGGCTAGACCTGCTGAGTTGGTGTTACACTTAAAAGGATTGGCAATACTAGTGTTAAGTGCCATTTTCACATTGCATTGCACCAGTCTATGCAATGTTAAATGTTACAACTTTTGAAATAAACAAATGCTTATATAGATGCTTGCAGACATGAGCAGATTAACAGAAATGTAAAAATGCAACTATATTGGACTTGAATACAAAAAAGGATCTTAGTCTGGTCATTTACTGTATCAATGAAAGTCTGGACATCAGAGCATAAAAGTATCTATTCATAGCGTTTCAGAATTATAAGAACAACATGGCCAAAGTTGCAACTTGGGGTCAGACCAACAAGTTATCTCCAGAAAAAGGTTCAAATGAACACAAATGTATGGCAATCTTCCTATCGCTGGAGAACCTAAACTGACAAACTGAACCAACGCTACAGTCTGACAAGAACAAGAAACTTCTGATGGAAAGATTGCTATAGAAATGAGTTTCTGCAGGTTTGTACGAGTAAAGGACACTAACGAGCTTCAGACTCTGCATCATTAACAGATTCACTGGACGCACCAGTCGGACTCTTCACACACCAGACCGCCTGTGACTGCTCTGAAATAACACACATCGGTTGTGTTGCCTTGTGGAAACGTTTCTACATCTCCTTTATCTGGTTTAACTGCCTTTGATTCCGTCTCTGTGCCATAAATTGTCAAAAGGGTGACTTTAGGGTGAAATAAAAAAAAATTGTAAGCCGGTTTGAGGATGATCAAACCGCCTCTAGATCCACTTTGACGTTGTTGCACCAAACTGTTGTTGTTGTTGTTCTGGAACCACTTTCACAGTTTTCATCCTGGGTTGTTTACCCTTTTAATCTCTCACAGACTTGGAGTGTAAATGAATAAGATATTTAGAGAGGGCTCACAGGTCTACATGCAGCAATGTTCAATCCGGTTTCTATTTAGTTCTTAGTATTCTGCTGCACTTAGTGATCATAGCTGTCCAAAGAGGATTTATATATCTGTTCTCAAATCAAGGGTTGCCTGTGGTGCCATAGTTTGACATTTTGTGGACGACCCTTTCTTTGTTTTCTCTCGCATAAAGTTAGATGAGAAAATGTATCCCAATGTATGTTGAATATGGAGCTACAGCCATTAGACTGTTATCTTACTTAGCATACATACCAGAAGAAGGTAGGCTAGTTAGAACAGGTATAGATCCTCCAGCAGGCCATTTTGGGACCACACGTCACTTTGTCTGAAGACGATAAGCCTGATAAACAGACTTCTTTCAAGCACCAGCCATTTTTTACTGTTGCCGTTAGTAATTTAAGATATGAGGATGGAGTTGGAGTTAAGAGACGAGGTGATTGATACTTGATTGACTGAAGTAGCCAGTTTAGAGTCAATTAACTTTTAATTATTTAGCTTCAGATAGAAATAATCTTATTGCTGTTAGTCGATGAGCTCCGATATTGTATTTCATGCCACCAAATCCTACTCAAATGTGATTGGTCAGTACCAAATACCAAAATCCTGTTCAGTTTCCTACTAGTTTTGAATTTATATACAGTTTAAAAAGATTATAAAGCAGTAATAGCTCCCAGTGAAACTAAACATGCAAGAACACCGCTTATTTTTAAGCTTTAGAGGATTTGATAGGCAGATATTATTTACCTTTGGACAATGTTTCCCATTGTTTAGAGCCTATATGGTCAACTACGATACAGAGTTGCTGGCTGTAGCTTCTTATTGGACATATGTCAAATAGGTGTCACTCTTCTCATCTAAATGAAATGAAGATTTATTTGATCTTTAAATGACTCTTAAATGACATCCAGCCTGATTCTCAGATAGCTTTTCTTTTGACTAAATATAATCCTATTCTTTTGAAGGGATTACGGGATCATCACAACAACAGTCCTTAAGTCTCCTTACTTACGTTGGGCTTACACTGGTGACAAATATCGATATATCTGTTATCTTGTCACATACATGCCAGAAGACGATATGGGTGGCAGCATTAATCTGAGACTAATCAGGGTGAAATTATATGTATATATACTGAAACTGTTCAATGCAATTTTGTTAAAATAAGATAATGTCAATTTATTTTCATATTCTGTCGAGGTTTGGAGGAAATCAAGACCGTTTACAGGTCACAAAGTTGGACTCGTCAAATGAATATATTTAAGGTTTATTTTTTAAATGTTGTGTGTGTGTGTGTGTGTGTGTGAGTGTGTGTGTGTGTGTGTGTGTGTGTGTGTGTGTGTGTGTGTGTGTGTCAGAGAGAGAGAGAAAGTATAATGTTTGATACCAACGTATTAGTCGTGTTTAGCCAAAGATATTGTATAACTTTGGTTTGTAGACAATCTAGAACAACAATCACTTTATGATGTAAAAGTATATTTTATAATTATATTAGTTTTATATACTTTTTCCTTTATTTTGCCTTCAGTAGATGAACTCTGCTTTTCACCAACAACCTGCTATGCTTGTGTACAGTATGTATATAGATGTAATGTAAAATCAACTGTTAGCATAAGCAAGCTTTATTATGACAAACTAAACCTAGCATGCTAACTCCTGATTAGCATAGAACAAGCATTTCAATGATTGCCTAAACAAGTGTCATACGTGCTCAAGTCATTGTCCTCTATTTTTCACAGCTTTGATTTTGACATATTATCTAAGAGGAAGTGGAGCTCGAAATCACGTATGATTTAAATTGTTAAATTGTGTTGAGGGAGCCATGTGACTATGTTGTGGCTGGTTACAGTGCATTCTGTGAAGCATGCATCTAACTCGTCATCTGTCGATCTGAGGTCAAAGTTTTGTTCCACCCTTCACACCCAGGACAATTCTTAAAAGGGAAACGTTATACAGTAATGTCATAGCTGTGATTACTCCGATACAACAATATATTTATCGAGATGTGTTTTTTGACATGAAGAATTGAAGGGAATGTGTTCATTCTTTATTTTTTGGAAGGTCAGATAAAAAGATGAATTGAAGTCTCATCCCTGTGTGTTCAATACAAGTTTATAGAGAGGTGGTTAGCCTAGCTTAGCACAAAGTTTGATTTTGAATTTTTATTCCATATTGCATTTCCTGGAATGTGATTTCATAGTCCTTGCATTGACTGTCGAACTAGAAATATTTCGTGCATTTTAACACAGAGGAGATGAATATTCAGCATTGTGGCTCTGAGCAAACCTAAATGGGTATATTTCAGAAAATGTTGAATAATTCTTTAAGAGAGTTCAACTTTAAAAGGGCACTTGAGACTATGTTGTTTAGGTTTCGTGAATCTGGTCCTGGATTTTGGGGTTTTGACTGTTTCTGTCTCTTTCAGGGCTGTGTGCAATAATCAGACGTCTAGTTTAAATCTGCCGGTCGCGGTCTGTTGTGTTTTTGCTCAAAGTTTCGTGCTCAGGTCTGATGATGTCAGAGAGGGAGGTAATGAGTTCAAGATGAGACAGGAAGGCGACAACGAGGGGTTTTTGTATTTTTTGTTTGTGTTTCCATGCACCCTGTGACCTCACAGATGTAATGAAATTTGAATCACGATGTCCATGAGATTTCTGATGGATCTCACCCAAAAATAATTTAAGACAATGTCAGTAAACTGTGAAAATTGAAAAATATCCTTGTTGAGTTTATTTTTGTTTGATAAATTAAATCTAAAAAGGTACACTGTGGATTTTGTGTTGCACCTGACCTACCTAATGTTTGGGACACATCCTCCTTTTGTTTAGTGTTTCTGCTCAAGTTATAACCATGATGTTTCAAAGACAACAACATATTGATTTCATCTACTACATACATCTAAATTAACATAGGAAGATTTCAATATGATTTTATTTAACACTAATACAATTCTATCTTCTGGGAAAAGTCCTGAAAAAACCTTTGTGAATGAATGGTAGTAAACATTGAAAACTACATTTTGAACAAAGTGAATATTAATTAATTATAATTGGACAATGTGTTTTCAATTGAGGTTATTTCACTAGGACAATAATGTATTTTCAGCAAGAGTGAAATAATTGACTACGCAAACAAATTACTGCAATGCATTTACAACAAGGGTACACATTCAACATATTTTGTAATAAATTAGTTATTTCCACCCAAAATTGCACGACACTATTATTATATGAATCATCTGAGATTTCTTTAATTTAGTTTTTTTGTGACAAAACACCAAGATTACAAGTAAAGTAAAGTAATATCCCTCTGGCATGAAATAAACGAACAGGATATAAATAAACAGTTGACTACTAAGCTGTTAAATACACAGATTGTTTGGGATTTTATGATTATTCAGGGCTGTTTATCTCGGCCCTGAATGTGGAGCGAGTTTGTGGGGACGAGACGCTCTGCTGAGTTCATACATTCAGAGTGAGAGGACAGCTGGGTCTGAAAATCCTGCCTAATGCAGATTTTGGGAATCAAAGCGTGATATGAAAACAGACACATGCTGCCGCACAGTTCAGGGTTCTTTAAAGCTCATGACCCACAGCTAAAAAAGGGTGAGTGAAGACAGATATGTAGTTAGTTTTATAACCAGAAAGGTCCTTCAAATTGTGTGTTTTTAAATGTCACGAAAGGAAAAGCCCAGGTGTAAATGATAAAAAGCCGTCAGTGTTGTGTATGCTGACTTTGCTGTTACGCTACAAGGGTTTGCATCCATCTGTTTGCATAAAAGAGCCTGAGTGGCAATGATGTACATTTTCTAGAAAAAGCCTTAGTGAATAAATGATGATGTATTTGAAACACATGACTTACAGTGAACAGCTGAAAACAACAAACTGTGTGGGTTCTGCAGCTTACAGCAAGAGTGGTTCATACAGAGGACACAACATTTGTCTTGCTTTTCTTTTTAAGACTTTAAAGTCTATGAAACAGGCGGTATTTTCCTATGTCTAGTCAAACGTCTTGTTACATACTGCCTATACTTATGGATTACCTTCCATAATCAGATGAGTTTTGGGGTACGGTGAGCTGTTATATCTCTCTTAAAGAGCGTGCTTCCCTGTACTGTAGGCCTAAGTAAAGAAACAATAAGTACATTGTCTTTTCTGTCAACAGCTGCAAAGGAATTCAATGTCAATTCCTTCCATTTCACAGCTGATTTAACAACTATGTTTAAAAAACCTGGGCCACATGTTCAGTTATTGTCCTGGTTGTTGTTTTTTAATCACAAACTCGGCAGGAAACATTGACTGACAGCATCTCTGAGTTTAGTCACTGGCGGCCATGTTGGCTCTTCAGGCCTGCTCCGTGACAGTTGCCATAGCAACACGTGTCTCAACAGCAGCAGCTCTCAGCCTCGTCACCATGGTGATGTTATGAGGAGGACGATTGGACTTTATTTGCAGCTACACTCGTCAGCTGTGCAGAGAGAATCGGCAGCATCAGTGACATTTAACGCAGCTGCACCGACTGACCTCAGATCTGTCATTGTGGTGAACGCAACCAGTGAAAAACAATACATAGGTGTAGTAGTTTATAATCTATTTTCACGCTGCAGTGACACATTTAACTCCTGTTGTTCTTCTACGTCTGACCTGAGGAATCTGAGAGTAAGCTGAGTCATCGCTTCAGCTGCAGCAGGGCGCCCTCTGCCGGTGAACACGTGGAACTACAACTGCTGCACAAACACCTGCAAGAGGAAAACTGTAAGAGAAAAATACAATCAGGAAACTATTAGGAGTTTCTGACAGCCAAGTCTCAAGCACACTGCTTAGTTCAGTTTTACCTTGAAACAGACACAGCTTGATGTAAACACAATACTTTTCTTAACTACATTTAATTAAGAGACACGCTACAAAACGTGATGGAAATGGTATCACATAAACCCTAATTTTAGCCTCAACTGGATTCCATTTAACTTCTGGAGAAATCTCTGACCTGCAGGTTACCAGAGGTGAAGATGGCACATAACCAGACACACAATCAAAAACAATGTGCGATTAGAATATCAGACGAACTTGTAAATATGTCTAAAGAAAAAAACGTGGAAATGTTTCTTCTCATTTGCAGTTTTCGGGGGATTCCCCCCCCCCCCCCCCTCCCCCTCAGTTTCTAACACTGCTCTACTTTTTGTTATTATTATTCAACCATGCACCTTCCATTGAGAAAACTTGAAGAGAAAAAACAGAAAGGCTCACGTTGTATCTTTGTAAAGCGACATTATGGTGTGTGCCACATTGTTACGTCCCCAGGGATGAGGAAATGCAACACAGCAGCTGGAATTGGTAATAATTATAATGAGTTTACATTACATTACATGTCACTTGTTAGTCGCTTTTATCCAAAGCGACTTACATACTCAATACTGTGGACAATCCCCACAGGAGCAACTTGGGGTGAAGTGTCTCAGGGACACAACGACATGCATGTCTGCAGTGGGGTTTGAACCTGTGCCTAGTGGGGTTTGAAATTGGCAGGCAAGCAGCATTGAACAAACTAAAAGGCCAAAAAGGGCGCAGAGTTAAATGAGGAACCAACAAAGGGAGGACTCTAAAAAAGGAGCCTAATTAAATACAAAGAAATAGATACTAAACAAAAGCAACAAAACAACCCTCACTGTCAAGGTGGTAAAAGCTAACCAAAAGAGACTGTTAAAAAACACAGCTATACTGCAGGACAACAGTCAACGTAATGCTAAACTAATCTAGACACCATACTAATACGGAATACACACAAGTTAACCAAGATAACGGACCCGTTTTCCTGACTTTATTTTTGTTCTCATATTTTTTTTTATGTCTCTTAAGCCCATGGGCGTAGGAAGCATCCTCAATGTGGGTGGGACAATTTGACGAGGGTGTGGGCAGGTGGTACGATACGATATACTTTATTGTCCCCGTAAGGAAATTTGTTCTGGACTCCGTCCTGCAGTTCCGCATGTACATATACAAACATAGTGGACATTAAGAGACATACACATATCATCAGTCATACACCGTTTGAACACAATACACAGACGCACATACTGACAATGGCGACCTATTGCACTACCCCTCATGGCCAACATTTAAAAAGTACATTTCATTACATTTGAATGTTAAGAAGCTTAATAGACATAGGTAGGAATGAGTGCTTATTTTGCGGTTCAGCCTGCTCTTGGGGACCCTGAATCTTCTACCAGAAGGTAGGAGCTGGAGGTCTGGGTGGAGCATGTGGGTGGGATCAGACACCATTTTGTTTGCCTGTCTGACAATGGACTGCTCGTATATGTTTTGGAGAGATGGGTGTTTTTTAACCCCCATAATTTTCATAGCCGTCTGTACCAGGCGAGCGATCTGTGACTTTGACTGCACTGTCAAGTTACCATACCAGGCAGTAATACCATACCTAATGATGCTCTCCAACACTGCATGATAGAACAGTAACATGAACTTCTGGTGGACTCCGAAAGCCCGGAGTCGACGCAGAAAGTACAATCGTTGTTGAAGTCTAGAGCACAGACCTTGAACATGCGTCTTCCAGCTGAGTGTATTATCTGGATCAGGGGTGTCAAACTCGATTTCATCCCGGGCCACATCAGCATTATGGTTGCACTCAAAGGGCCGGTTGTAATTTTAATTATATATAAATATACATATGTAAATATATAATATATATTAAATAATGTATTACATTGTTGGCCCTGCATTGGATTATTATCAGTTCTGGTAATATCTTCCTAAATAACTACGTCTGAAAGCAGAAGTCTAGGGCAAATAATTGAAAGTAAATATTCAACAATTACACCAATTGTAATGTATATTATATTCTTTGCAAGCTCTTGCGGGCCACATAAAATTAGGTCGCGGGCCAGATTTGGCCCCCGGGCCTTGAGTTTGACACCCCTGATCTAGATGGACACCAAGGTACTTATAGGAGCTGACCTGAGTTATGGGTTCATTGTGGATAACCACCGGCCTAAGGTCACCCACTGCCTTTGGGTCCCTGGTGGACCTCACCTCCTCTAGGGCAGGGGTTCCCAAACTGTGCCATGCCAAAGACCCCATATAGCATTATCGTCTAGCTGGGACCCCCCTGTTGAATTTTTTTTTTAAATGATAAGTACATTATGATGGAAAATATGAGAAATTAATCATACAGCTTTATATATTTTCTTAATATATATATTTGTATTAATAATTAATAATCAGTTATTCTTCTAAACATTTTTTGTATTTATCTTTTGTTTGTCATTCATTACATTCATTGTGTCTTCTGTTATAAACATTCTTAACACAATATTAAACAGTAATATCAACAGTAAACATATTTTAAAAGCATTTTTAAAGTGATTTCTGTCTTTATAGTATTATATAATTTTGAACAGTAATATGAACAATTAACATGTATGTTTAGCATTTTTGAAAGCTACTTATGCCTTAATAATATTATATATAATATTCAACAGTAATATTAACAATAAACATATTTATATTAATATAAACATCAATATTTGTTACATCCGTGCTCTCATCCAGCTGCAGAGCGAAATATTCACTAGCTCTCACTTGCTCCAAAAGCTGAGCAGATACTCAGTTTCACTCTCAGAAGGCAGCTCGATTCTGATTCGCTTGAAGGGTGGTCGTGTGATTTAAAAACAAACAAATTAAATAAAATATGAATAAATATTAAAAGATTGGCATCAAAGGACACATAGATTGATAGATATGCAGTTATTAATTACATCTAAAAAATAAATTAAAAAAAGGTAACTTTAAAAAAAGAAAAAAATTCCCCTTTCCCTCAAACTTTGCGTGACCCCCCTGACGCCCCCTGGCGGCTCCCCAGGGGGTCGGGGCCCCCACATTTTGTTTTAAATGTTGAAGTAAAATGCATCAATCTGGTGCACTTTGAGAGCAAAGTTATGGACTAAATCAATGGATACATCCAGGGCCGGCCCTAGAATTTTGGGGGCCCTAAGCGAGCTTTGGCTTGGGGGCCCCCCTCACTCTAGCGCGTTCTCACTACACACAACACGGAACCAACTTTTGTCTTATGATGTTAGCATAAGCACACATATTGTATAAATAAGCATGTAAACACCGTGGACCTCACCTCCTTTAGGGGAGTCCGAGGGCATGCTTTTAACTTTAAATATTGAAGTTAAAAGCATCAATCTGGTGCACTTTGAGAGCAAAATTAGGAGATCTATGGATACATCTCTCAACGCCCATTTGAAACAGAACTTTACAAATCACTCCCCTTTTAAACTGTATTCTTGTTTTTTCATATAGTATTTCATAACTGTTCATTTATTCTCTCTGGCTGTCCATCTCATAATGTTCTCATAGAAACTAGCTGTCAATAGGAATATAATTCAGAAGAATTATAATTTCATGCAAAAATCTGTCACAAAAAGAGGTTGCACATTTAAATGCAGGTGTTGTTATGGCAACGTCAGTGGCCAAACAGCCACATTTACTGCGGCTGCTCAAACATGCTGTCGACACGTAAAGCAGTGGCAACTATGCCACCATTTCAGCTGACTTTTCTCAGAAATACTGTCACATAACATCCATATATTTCAGTGCTAGGTTGATGCTTAGCTAAGCTAACTATGAAACACTTTAACTGACAGGACTCAGGATCAACTGTGTACTCTAAGGTAGCTTCTAGCTTCATGTCGAACAGTAAGTCAACATTTCCCAGAGAGCCTTCTTTGAAATCACCAGGTAACGCTAAAAAACATAACATTTAGATTGTATGACAAAGTGTTTATTTAATATATCTGGCTAGCTATAGCTACTTGCTAACGGTTTAGCTTACCCCCGCGATTCAAAGTAACGTCAACGTAGCTGTAATTTATGCTTTGCTTACATGTCCGCATAACTTGGAAGTTTACTGACATTTGCATACCTTGTTTACCTAGCTCAGGTGGTGGCTCTGGGGGTGTTGTGTGAGCCACCACTTGAGAATTGTCATCTTTTTTAAGACATTATTTTCTTATGTCCATCTTCAAAAACTCTCCGAGTTGTCAGTCCGACTGACAGTTTAAACATTGTCACAGCTCACAGGATAGGTACCTGTCATCCAATAAGACAGATGTTTATAATTGTCTCAATAATATAATACATGACTTTGAGAGTAGGCAATGTAGGCATATTAACTAAATTAATTAAACATACTTATCACGGTGTACTGAGATTATTTATTTTTTTTACATTTTTTTTTTTGCTTGGGGGCCTAAGCGGCCGCTTATGTCGTTTAATGGGTCGGGCCGACTTCCGCTACACCTTAGGGAATTTATTCTGTTTTACATAATAGCTATGCTACTCTGGGGGCGGCTGTTGTAAATTCCCCTTGTTTTCTTTAGTCTGCGTTGTATCGTTTGTGTTTTTTGGTCGGGCACATTTGGGGACAGCTGGAGTGGGCAGCTGCGGGTCCTCGAGCGATTTGTTTACCATGTGTATCCGTGAAGAAAATGATGCAATCATTATACATGCATTCATGATTCAATACTGCTATAGCTGTTGTAAGAAGCATTCAAGCTAATTAACGTCCAAAGACTGTATTCCTTGTCTCCGTGTGAACTCTCTAAACGGAGTGCTGTTTCTGGATGAAGCGGCTCCGGCGCAAACATCGCACAACATAAGATTCCCCAATACTCTCTCTTTTCCTCTATACCCAAATCTCTAAAAACGGGGCTGCAACAGATCTGATACAGACTGATACAGATTTGAAAATTCTCTGACGTCAGGAACGAGGAGCTCCGCCTATATGGCCAACTCTCCACCTATCAGGGGAATGTGGGGTTGGGCCACGGCCGGCCATTGCCGCTCGAAAGCGCTGGAGGCGCTGTAGTACATATGCCAGGCCTGTAAGTGGCACTGTAGTCTGCCACAAAAGCAGCGAAGAAGACTTCCCGCGCATGGTTGCCATGGTTGCCCTTCTGTTTATTCTCCGCTGTGGCTCTTTTTCTCCCTCCCCGAGGCAAACGTTTGCGTTTCCTGCTGCTGTTATTCATTGCAATCTCTCCCTCGCTGTAATTATCTCCGGTAGTCCACCAGCAGATGACAAACACCCACCTCTCCGCCTCTTCCAAGGAATGAGGGGACCGTGCAGCAGAGTTTCAGTTAGATTTTTTTTCACCAGTCAACATGTTCGTTAAAGTTTAAATCTTCCGGACAAAATTAGAAAAGTGCCGGTCAAAGGTCTTCTTTGTTATTTATTGAGCTTCAAATGAATAATGACACTATATAATCATATAAGAATAAAACACGGAGGATGGAGATCTCTTTTCCTCCCCCTCTTCTGACAGCCCAACAGCTGATCTCAGAGCACGCTCCCCTCTCCTGCAGGGGGGCGTGGTCAGCTGCAGCTCACAGAATCAGCCCCCTGCAAAAACAGGGCTGGAAAGAGTAAATAGAGCAAAATGAGGCATGGCTAAAATGCAGGATCTGTTTGTTATTTTGAAAAAAAAACTATATTTATCTACTTTATATAGGTATGGCCCTAAAATATATTGTTCAAATATAGCATTATAGGTCACCTTCAAGCTAGCTCCAGACTGATTCTGTTAGCCGTGTTCTGTTAAAAAAAATAATAAATACAATTAACATTAGGGCAGTGGTGGGAATTAACTAAGTACATTAACTCAAGTACTGTAAACAATTTTGAGATACTTTGAGATATTTCCATTTTCTAATACTTACTTACACTATGCTTTGGAGGTAACAGGTGTGGAGGTGTACTTTTACTCCACTACATCTATTTATTCTCTTGGTTTACTTTGCACATTTTGATAAATAATGTGAAATATAATCAACACTTAAATCAGACTTTAGTTACACCTGGAGTAAATTCACAAGCTACCCTGCAGCATGCGGAATAATTAAAACTAGCTGCACCTTTACCAGCTTTGAAAAGACTTTAATGATCAATAATCATGATCAAAACATATATTATTCTGGAATCGGTGAATTTACATATTTAATAATTATATTCGTGGTACTTTAAGTATTGATGCTAATCATGTTACTTTTACTTTAGTAACCTTTTGAATACAGGACTTGTACTTGTAACAGAGTATTCCTACACTGTTACTTCTACTTTGACTTAAGTACAAGACCACGTGTATGTTAGACCCAATTCCAACTAAGCTGTTGAAGGAAGTTTTTCCATTAATTAGCACTTCTTTATTAAATATTATGAATATGTCTTTATTATCAGGCTATGTTCCACAATCATTCAAAGTAGCAGTGATAAAACCGCTTCTTAAAAAGCACAACCTCGATCCAGAGGTTTTAGCCAATTATAGACCTATTTCTAATCTTCCGTTCCTCTCAAAAATTCTTGAGAAAGCAGTCGGAAAACAGTTGTGTGATTACTTAAAAAACAATGATTTATTTGAAGATTTTCAGTCTGGCTTTAGAACACATCATAGCACAGAGACAGCTCTGGTCAAAGTCACAAATGACATTCTAATAGCCTCTGACAAAGGACTTGTCTCTATTCTTGTTTTGCTCGTTCTCAGTGCTGCATTTGATACTATCGATCATGATATCTTATTGCAAAGACTAGAGCACTTAGTTGGCATACAGGGAACTGCTTTAGGCTGGTTTAGGTCCTATCTATCTGAACGCTCTCAGTTTGTACGTGTCAATGATGAATCTTCCACGCAAACCAAAGTTAGCCATGGAGTGCCACAGGGCTCAGTGCTCGGACCTATTTTGTTCACATTATATATGCTTCCGTTAGGCAATATTATAAGGAATCATTCTGTAAATTTTCATTGTTATGCAGATGATACTCAACTATATTTATCAATCAAGCCTGATGAAATTAATCATCTAAATAAAATTCAAGACTGCCTCAAGGACTTAAAAACGTGGATGACCTTAAACTATTTGATGTTAAACACGACCAAAACTGAAGTTATTGTACTTGGCCCGAAGAATCTACGAAACAAATTATCTAAAGATATACTAACTATGGATGGCATTAATTTGGCCTCCAGTGTGACTGTAAGGAATCTTGGTGTTATATTTGATCAGGATTTATCCTTTAACGCCCACATAAAATCAATTTCAAGGACCGCCTACTTCCATCTACGTAACATTGCAAAAATCAGGCATATCTTGCCTCAAAACGATGCAGAGAAACTAGTCCATGCATTTGTTACTTCAAGGCTGGATTATTATCAGGGTGTACCAAGAAGTCAGTCAAGTCGCTTCAGCTGATTCAAAATGCTGCAGCTCGTGTACTAACCAGAGTTAGGAAAAGGGACCACATTACTCCTGTTCTGGCTCCCTATAGAACACAGGATAGAATTTAAAATTCTTCTTCTCGCCTACAAAGCCCTTAATGGGCAGGCGCCATCTTACCTTAAAGAACTCATTATACCCTACTGTCCTACTAGGGCATTGCGTTCCAAGAATGCAGGGTTGTTGGTTGTTCCTAGAGTCTCTAAAAGTACAATGGGAGCCAGAGCCTTTTCTTATCAAGCTCCACATTTGTGGAATCAGCTTCCAGTTTGTGTTCGGGCGGCAGACACCCTATCCGTTTTTAAGAGTGCGCTTAAGACCTTCCTTTTTGATAAAGCTTATAGTTAGGGCTGATTAGATTCAGCCCCTAGTTTTGCTGATATAGGCTTAGTTTGTCGGGGGACATCTTACTTCTTCCTTCTCTCTGTCTATACCTGTGTACTCCCATGTTCCGATTAACCCAGCTTCCCCAAATGTCTTTCTTTTTGGTGTCTATATACGCCGGGATCCGGAGTCATGGATAATCCTGCGGTCCTGTGTCCTGCATCGCGAGCCCTGGATCTTGAGTCGTGGCTGTGGTCCTGGATCATAGGTCCTGGATGGATATCCTCGTGGATCCATCTTCCTATTATACACACATGCATTTCCAAACATTTGGACTACCTATGTTGCAAATGTATTATCTTTTCAATTTACACACGGCATCTATTGCACGTCTGTCCGTCCTGGGAGAGGGATCCCTCCTCTGTTGCTCTCCCTGAGGTTTCTCCCATTTTTCCCTTTAAACTGTGGGTTTCTTCGGAAGTTTTTCCTTGTACGATGTGAGGGTCTAAGGACAGAGGGTGTCGTATTGTCATACTGATATTTTGTACAAACTGTGAAGTCCACTGAGACAAATGTAACATTTGTGATATTGGGCTATATAAATAAACATTGATTGATTGATTGATTGAGTACTTCTTCCTTCTTTCGGGGAACAATGTGATGAAACTACGGATATAGTTTTGAGTAATATTTGTGTTTCTACTGTTGACTCAACAACATATACACGAGCAAGTGAGCGTTGTAGTGAAATGATGGAAATTCAAAGTTTTCTAATTTTGCCAATATCTGCCTGAATTAAGCTACCATGTTAACCTTCTTTGTACATAACTAACTGGTTCTTTACTTGAGTATTTAAATACAATGCTTCTAGATTTTATATTTGTTTACTCAACTATATATATATATATATATATATATATATAGATAGATATCTGACACTCAGTTACTTGTAACGTTTGACATATGAAACATGATGATATGATGCAGTACTCTACTACTTATATAAAATTGGCTCCACCTTGATACACTACAACATTCAAATGCTCCTACATGTAGTTGTTAGACATAAAAACAGAATTATTTATTCTATAATAAAACAACACTATGAAATTGAGAGATGAGATGGTGCATAATGATAACTTTTACTGAAACTGAAAGTACATTTTGCTGATAATTTCTAACATTTTGAATTCAGTTCCACTTTCAATGGAGTATTTTTAGACCGTAGTGTTTCTGCGTTGGGGAGGAGAGTAGAGCTGGGTTGTGTTTGGAGGAGGGACTTCATCATTTAAAGAAGTTGCACATTTCCAGTAAAGAAAGACCGTCAGTGGTAACCATCAGAGTCTCAGCATGAAAGTCTCTCACACTTTGATCTGCTTCTTCCTCCTCTTCTGTGAGTACATCACTTTATTTTCATGTCAGTAATTTAATTATTATTTTTTTTTTTTCTGTTATTCTTAAGTTAATGCAAGGCTCCAGCAGTACGAGTTATTCACATATTCCAAAATTAGGCTTTTTAGTATCTTTGCAACCAATGAAGTATGCTTCACTTCCTCAAACTAACATCATCATTAAACTCAGTTATTATCTGCTCACTGAACGAGTAACATGTAGTCATTACGAAATAATGTATATGATTGTTTTCATAATCATTTAATCTGCAAAATATTTTCTTGATTCATTTATTAATCTTTTGATTTGTATTCTTACTATATAATACATGCCGCTTTTTATTGTATTTGTATCTTATTGTATCTTTTAAACATTTATAACTCATGTACGGCTTGACACTGCTGCTGGAACAAAAACAATTTCCCAATTTGGGATAAATAAACTTTGTATCTATCGATCGAAGTGTTTTGTCCAAAAACGTCATAAATAAAAAAAAGGTGGTGTTGACATTAAATACATTTTAGGTGATGTACTTTAAGGATTTGCATTAATGTAAAGCTTAAAGTAAGAGATGGAGACTTCATGTAGTCTTTGTGTCTAAAGGATAAAGACCTCAGACCAAACGGTAACATTAACCTGCAGTGCTGAAGGTGATCTTCAGTCACAGGCTGTCGTTTAACTCTGAGGATCTGTGTTCATGTGAAACAGGAAGTGTTCTCATCAGACTGCAGCATCACACAGGAAGTACTGCCCACTACTAATGATGGTTCATCTTTAGTTCATCTTTGTTCAGCTCTGCAGGATGGAAACACCGGTCTCGTCAGTGCCCAACTCTCTGTCTATCCACGAACTGAAGGAGAAGATGTCACAGTTGAATGCTCCTTTCCTTCTTATAGAACCGGGAAGTTCTTCTGTAAGGGAAAATGTGAACAAGAAGACATTCTCATTGAAACAACTGATGCCTCAGCTCAGAGAGGCAGATACAGGATTGATCATAAAGATGGAGATTTGTTTGTGACCATCACTCGGCTGACCAAGTCTGACTCAGGACGCTACAGGTGTGGTGCGGATACATCTTTGACACAGGCTTTATACAAGAATATTGAAATCATCGTTGTTGATGGTGAGTTTCTACTAAAACCTGAATCTTCTTCCTTGTCTTAATAATAGTTTTACCTTTTCACCTTTACCTCATCTAAATCCTACATGTCTTCTGAAAGTAACTGATAAACCGAAACTGACACACGTACACAAGTGTATTTCAATATTATTGTTTAGAATATTATTGATGAAGAATTTAATACTGGGGGCACGAGCATATTGATCTGTTGTCTCTGTTCTTATCTGAATGAAGTAGATCATATGGCCGCTCTATGTTCTGCTAACAAGACAATTAGTAATAGATTGAGATCATTAGAAAATAACAACAACTGAACTGGTGGTTTGTGGCTGCGGTCGGGATTTAAAGGAATACTTTACCCCCAAATTACCATTTTCAGATCATCTTGAATTTGATAACTCAAGATGACTCCACGGTGAACAAAGAATCCCAAAATGGAGAAATGTCTGTTATGAATGTTAAATTAATTCAGGGCCTCGTTTTACAACAGCAGAAATATATTAAAACATCTGTTTATTAACTCTAACACAACTAATGCTGTATAGTCCTAATGTCGGGTGCGGGTGCTAGAGGAGATGGGGCTGCTGCAGCCCCCTCAGCAAAATTGCACAATATAAATCTATTCTAGTAGACCTCAACAATAGAATTATGATCAGTAGAAATGGCCATGACATGGGACCTTTAAGTTAAAAAGCCTTCATCAAAGAGTCACACCTTAACCCTCAGTGACTGGATCAAGTTATATTTCACACAGCCTCCGCCTTCTACTGGACTCTATGGGTACTACTCTCTATCATGCTGTGCGTGCTTTCACCTACTGAGTTTACGTAAACGTAGCCGGCCAATCGGGGCGAGCCTACCTGAATGCGCGCGCAGGCCCACAGTATATAAAGGCGGCTACACCCGCCGCCTGCCATCCTTTTTCTCTTCAGACTAGCTGACAACCGAAGAGTTAAACGAACGAAGATTAGAAGATTAGAAGGAAAAATCCGGTCCATGGAGGTCCACCGCCCTAGGTGATGTCCATGGCGGCGGAGCCAGCTGCTCCCAGCGGGCAGCAGGCTGGGCAGGGAGCTGAAAACAGCTCTGCCACGCTACCGCGTGACAAGGTGACTGCAAATAAACACGGGTGTGTTGGGCATCTCGCTCATTGCTGGAGATGCCCCCACCTCACCAGATCAGAGCGATTATTTGTAGCTTGATCGTGGCCGTTGTCTGCCGTGTGATATCCCTGTGAGGGATCACGCCGCATGTCCTTTCCAAAAGGACCGTGTTGTTGATCTCCCGGGCCGGGAGCCCCCGTGTTTACGGAAGGGCTCTTTGGATCGATCTCCTTGGTTACGTGGGTGAGGAGTAGTCGCAGCGTGGCTGTTTCTTGCTCATCCCCAGAGGAAATAAGACTGCCCCACACTCCCCGCCTCCTCTGTAAACTCCAGTATAGGAGCCAGCAGGTGGGCGCGTGCACGTGAGTGGAATAAATCGAAGTGCTGTCAAAACACTGTGCGGGTTCAAGAGAGAGTGATGTGTGTGTGAGAAACGCATTCAGTGAAAACAATTGCATTTATCCCAGAGTAAGAGTCATCTCTCTCCACATTTCCACTTTTCACCATAATGTCCGTTTCAAAGGAACGGCGTTAGGACAGAGCTGCGGCCCCACAGGAGCATGCCGCGGTGCGTTCAAGGACCTCAGTAGAAAATCGGCCCTTTTCTGTGTCAGCCCCCATGCCAAAACTCCCTTCTTATGGAAAGGTTTGGCAGAGGAGTAGGCCACCAGAGAATACTACAGCTTCGGCTCCACAGCTGCTGGCATGTCCCCTGAACACAGTTTTGTGGGGAATGGAAGCCCCACAAAAGCTGTGTACTGACAGAGTAGAGGGGCAGGACATTGAGACTGGGTTACTCACTCAAGCTTTGCAGCGTCCCTCCTCCATTCAGGGGCAATAGAGTCAAATCTATCATCCTGGGAGGAGATAGGTTTCCTTTCAACAGGAAGTCGAAAAGAGGCCCTGTTGCATGAACGGTGGGTTACGTATTGTAACCCTAGTTCTAGAGGTGTGTGTGTGTGTGTGTGTGGTGTGTGTGTGTGTGTGTGTGTGTGTGTGTGTGTGTGTGTGTGTGTGTGTGTGTGTGGGGGTGTGTGTGTGTGTGTGTGTGTGTGTGTGTGTGTGAAATGCATTTAGTAAAAACTATGGCATTTATCCCAGAGTAAGAGTCATCTCTCTCCACAATTCCACATTTTCCCATAATGTCTCGTTGAGATCGGCAAGGCCGTTTTCATACGATGTTAATTGGACACCCATTATGAGGCGCGGCCCCCGTGAGAGTGGCCGCTGTGCGTTCAGGGACCTCCGCAGAAGAACAGGGGGTTACGTAGGGTAACTCTAGTTCTAGAGTGATATGTGTGTGTAAAATGCATTCAGTAAAGACGTGTGCATTTATCCCAGAGTAAGAGTCATCTCTCTCCACATTCCACATTTCCCCATAATGTCCGTTTGACGGCGGAGTGGGCCACCAGAGAGTACCACAGCCTCATAGCTGCGGCTCCGCAGCTGATTGCACATCCCCTAACACAATGTTATGGGGAATGGAAAATCAGTGGTGTATTAACAGGGCGGACGGACAGGACACTGAAACTGGGTTATTCACTCCAGTTTTTCAGCATCCCTCCTCCGTTCAGAGGCATGAGAGAGGCAAATCTGTCATCCCAGGAGGAGATCCTCTCGGCATGTGCACTCTCAAGTCAGAGAGAAGGGGCACTATTCCCTGTACTTCCTGGTTCCCAAGAAGACAGGAGAATTCAGGCCCATTCTGGATCTTCAAAAGCCTGCACCAGCACATTGCATGCAAGAAGTTCCATTATGTTAACTATGAAACAGTTACTGGGACTGGTGCAGCCAGGTGATTGGTTCACACCCATCGACCTGAAGAACGCTTACTTTCATGGCGAAATTGCTCCAAAACACGGAAAGTATTTGCGTTTTGCCTTCCAGGGGGTAGCCTACGAGTGACAAGGCGACTGCAAATAAACACGGGTGTGTTTGGCATCTCGCTGGAGATGCCCCCACCTCACCAGATCAGAGCGATTATTTAGCCTACGAGTACAACAGACTGACGTTCGGCTACTCCCTATCCCCACGCACGCTACGGCGCTGCAACCGCTGCGGGACCATGACATGAGGGTGTTCTTTTATCTGGGCGACCTCATAGTCATGGCCAGGTCCAGGGAATGGGCAATGTTTCACACAGACCGATTGATCCTACACCTAACCAAGTTGGGTTGAAAAAGAGTTGCGGTCAATTGGAAGAAAAGCTCCCCCATACCTCACCAGCAGGTCGAATATCTGGGGGTGATGCTCGATGCAGGCAGACTACGTGCCACCCTGACAGAAAGCAGACAGGCATCCCTGCTGCGGGCAGTCTGCAGGCTGTGTCAGGGGGCGACGGTGACAGCTTTGATCATCATGCAGACTTTGGGTCTCATGACGGCTGCTCACTCCGTAGTGCCACTCGGACTTCTGCATGCACGTCGCATACAGAGGTGGCTTACCGGCCTTCGTTTAGATCTCAAGACACAAACGACGTCTGGTGATCATCCCCCCCCCCAGTAGAGAGCAACCTCCGATTCTGGGGGTCCCCAGAGAATCTGCGGAGGGGAGCTCCACTGGGGCAAGTGACCTCCTATATCACAGTCTTTACAGACGCTTCAGTGACAGGATGGGGGGGGGGGGACGTGCCTAGAGAGAGCTGTAGGTGGTTGCTGGCCTCTGACAGAGGCTCGGCACAGCAACGTCCTGGAACAGCAACCTCCTGCAAGCAGTGATGCTGGTCCTACAGCAAACCCTTAATACAGGGCAAACATGTGCTAGTGAGGAGCGACAACCGCACCACAGTGGCGTACATCAACAGGCAAGGCGGAGTCCGCTCAATAGCCTTGTTGACCGCGGCAGAGAACCTGTGGTTGTGGGTTTCACAGATTGTGTTGTCTCTAAGGGCCCTGCACATCCCGGGACGGGAGAACGGGGGGGCCGACCTCATGTCAAGAGGCGGACCCCTGCCAGACGAGTGGAGGCTTCACCCGGAGGTGGTGAAGCAGTTCTGGACTCAGTTCGGGAGAGCAGAGGTGGACCTGTTCGCCAATCAGTGCCCTGTGGTTCTCCCTGGCCCGGTGGGACAATCCGCCCATGGGGGTGGACGCATTTGCACACGAGCCATGGCCAAGGAAGCTGCTTTACGCCTTTCCACCGCTGCAACTTATCAGCCCCCCCTTCTGGATAGGGTGAGGCGGGAGCAGCTGTCAGTCATCCTAGTGGCCCCAGATCGCCGCCTGGCGCCGTGGTACGCGGGGTAACACAGATGATGGTGGGCCAGCCCTGGGCTATTCCTCAGGTCTGGGGAGGGCTGTCTCAGGAAGCAGGGGCAATAGGGGCGTTACCCACTCTGGGCCAACCTCTCCAGTCTTGGGTCCTGATAGGGACAGGCTGAGACAGGTGGGGCTGTCTGACAACGTTATTCAGACTATTCAAGCAGCAGGAGCAGAATCCACCACAGCCTGTTACAGGCCAAATTGGGCGGGATTCCGGTGTGAAGGAAGGAGTCTAGAGCCTCTGTCATGCACGCTGGGCTCTATTCTTACCTACTTACAGATACTGGTGAACAGGGGGCTGGCTCATTCCACAATTAAGGTGTATTCAGCAGCCATTTCGTCCTGCCATGAGGGATTTGGAGGCAGGTCAGCCTTCAGTCAGTCGCTTATGTCGCGGTTTTTGCAGGGGGTCAGGAGGCAGCGCCCAGTAGTGCACGCCTCCGCCCCACAGTGGGACCTGCCGTTGGTGCTCGAGGCTCTGGTCACAGAACCCTTTGTAGCCCCTGGAGCTCTCCTCCCTGAAAGCACTGTCATGGAAGACAGCATTGCTACTTGCCTTGACTTCGGCCAAAAGAGTGTCCGAGCTGACCGCTCTGTCGGTGCACCCAAGCTGCCTTTTGATCCGCGGTGACCGTAGCGGGGCGACACTCAGACCGAACCCCTCCTTTACTCCTAAGAGCCTAAGGAGTTTGTTCAGGTCAAGGGCTATTCAGTTAGGTGGCTTTAATCTTCCACCCCATATTGAGGCCAGGGAGGCTAAATTGCACCTCCTCTGCGCACGAGAGCGCACGGCTGCCATTAGACGCACTGAACAGCTGTTTGTGTGCTTTGGGGATGGTGTGGCTAGAAAAGCTCTCTCCAAGAAGCGCCTAACAGGATGGCTATGCGGGTGCATTACACATGCCTATGGACGGGCGGGGAGAGCCCTCCCCACTGGGGTCCGTGTGCATTCTACACGGGCTGTGTCAAACAGCCTTATTCAGGAGCTTGAGTGTAGAAGATATATGCACGTCGGCGTCTTGGTCTACGCCGGGCTCCTTCATAAAATGTTATCTCCTGGACATGTCTGGCTCCTTCTCGTCGTCTGTGCTTGCCGAGGCAACGCATGACTGGTGAGAGGGGGGGTGGCTGTGGGTCAGACACCTGTGTGTCTGACCCCCCCCCCCCCCCCCTGGACATAAAGCACTTGTGTTTTCCCATGCTCCTGAGGGACTCGGGAGACATGGTGCGCAATCAGCCCCATACAGTGCTGGAGGCAGGCTGGGAGAGCCTTCCTCACTATTGTCCATGCCCACTCTACACGGAGTGTGGGGGACGTGGTGCACTTATGTTTTCCCATGCTCCTGAGGGACCTGGGGAACATGGTGCGTGGTAGGCTCCAGACGGAGTCTCCGCACAGATCTTTTCCATGCACACTCTACACGAGGTAAGCGTGTGTGAGTGTGCCTTATCCAAATTGCGGCCCCAACTTTTCTACGGTTACAACCGGATGGGAGGAAGTGGGGATGCAATGGATGTTAGCCAAAAGCCGGTCAGGGACGGTGTGGTGGGTCGATGTTGTTGGATGACAGGGCGTGTATACATCGGCCTGTGTGAAATATAACAGGGGGTTACGTATTGTAACCCTAGTTATATAAGCACAGGCGGAGCCCTCTACCTGGGGGCCCTGTCTTTCCTAGTCCGCTCGCTGAAGAGTGTAAAGGATAGCGGGCGGCGGGTGTAGCCGCCTTTATATACTGTGGGCCTGCGCGCGCATTCAGGTAGGCTCGCCCCGATTGGCCGGCTACGCTTACGTAAACTCAGTAGGTGAAAGCACGCACATCATGATAGAGAGTAGTACACATAGAGTCCAGTAGAGGGCTCCACCTGTGCTTATATAACTAGGGTTACAATACGTAACCCCCTGTTTTTAAAACATTCATAGTGAAACTAAGATTTGTAATCTACACATAGTAACTTTTGATTGTTTGTTTTTTTCAACAGCAATGCTGGATGGTGGTCCTTCTGCCGAAAAAACAATCGATGCTAGAACTGGAGGAAATATTACAGTTCGATGCAACTTTAATCACTATAAAGTCAAGAAGTACTTCTGCAAGGAAGAATGTAAAAAAGGAGACAATCTTGTTGAAACAACTAGTAAATCAGATCAGGAAAATGGCAGATACAGAATCAGATATACTAAAATAATTCCAAAAGGATATTTTCTGTATGTGAGCATCAAACAGCTGACCCAGTCTGACTCAGGATGGTACAGGTGTGGTCTGGGCAGAAGAACTGACTCTAAAGATCCATACCAGAGGTTTAGGCTCATCGTCACTGATGGTGAGTTTCTGCTTGATAATGAAAATGTTTGTTCATGTCTCTGAAGACAGTTTTCACTGAAAGCTGCTGATGCTTTGAACTCTTAATTTAAAAAAGAGTTCAGCTGACACTCACAGACACTCAGGAGGATCTAATTTCTCTCATCAGGACTTCTTTGTCTGCTTGTTTTTGTTCACAGCTCTGACCACTTCTACTCCTTCATCATCCGTCCCATCAGCCTCGACACCAACAGCAAACCAAAGTGAAAGCTCCACATCTACACCAGCCTCCCCTAAAACCACAGAGCAACCTGAAACAACTGAAGGTACATCCACACACTGTTTACTAGATAACGTTTCATCAACTTATGAGACATAAAAATACTTTTGACCTGTTGTCTTCACCTAAAGATAACCTGTCATCCCCCCCCCCCCCTTGAAAAACAAAATGGATTATGGGTACTCAAGTGTTAGATGTCATGGTTTACCATTAACTCTTCAAACACCCACAGGTGTGATCCTGTATGTGCGTCTGACTCTGGTCGTCCTGGTCATCGTGTCCTCACTGTCTGTGCTGGTATTCTGCAGGAAGAGGACTTGTAAAGCCAAAAGTGAGGAATCAGGTAACACACATGAACTTAACATTTATCACAGAAAAGTTTTAACTGTCTGATCTTTCTCCACATATAAAATAACCTTTGAAATAGACACAACTTTCAAAGTTAAAATACTCGCAAATAACAGAACAGAAGTTCCTGAACACGACAAACGAGAATCTGACAAAGACTAAACAGAAAACCAACAAAGTGCAGAAGGTGGCAGAGAAGGACACACAATCAGAACAGGAAGGAAAACACACACAAGGACAGGAAGCACAAACAGACATGACAAGGGAAGAAAACCTTTCATAATAAAACAGGAAATAGAACAAAACTGGGATCATGACAGTTGATGAGGGATGAATCAGTGGTTGTCTCCATTTGACTGAGCAAGATGTTTTTCCAGTGTCGTGTCGTTATCTAAACGTACGGCTGTGTTTTTCAGAACCTCCTGTGGAAACACAATATGATTTCGTCACAGAGGTAAGTTTTGGTAAACCAGATCATAAGTGTTTGAGAAACCAGCTGATATTCACACCTCGTCTCCTGTAGACCGACCGAGTGTACGATGATATCGTGGAGGCCGGCCGGAGCAGATCTCGTCCTGTGGAAATCTCTTCTGTTCACACTCACGCCAGATATACACGACCAAATGGAGATGAAACCGAAGATTACTACAACATTGACACTGCTCTAATTCTTAAAATACAGTTAGGGTTATTTAACTCTGGGCTCATCAAACAGCAGCTTTAGGAGGCATCCTTTAAAAAAAAGTCCACACGCTTTTTCCCCGGTCACAGACCCAAACAAGAATGCTATGGGGGAACGTTTTTTACATCTCTTGCTTTTTTTATCCATAAACACTTTTGTTAAATGTAAAAACGGATATCAGATAAATGTAAATAAGACAAATGGCCCATATGTTGTCAATATTTACACTTTATTCTATATTGGTTGTTTTCCGACTCTGATCTGCAGCTGAGACACAACAATTCTCCTGGGTATCAATAAAGTTGTTTCCAAAGTTTTTGGGACATGGTGTAAAGAATGTATTGTTGGCTTGCAGTTTACCACGGTTTGATCTTCTTGGTTTTTTAGTGAGTATACTTTGTATTTCTGTCATTTTCTATATAACGTCATTTCCCTTTTTATATTTACAGAGATACTCCCCCAGATGTGTGCTCATCAGGTGTTGCATATTTTAAAATGAGTCATTGTCTTGTTTGTTCCTATGGTTAGAAGTGATCAGCTAGTATGAGTCACTTCTATTTTATTATTAGATTTCCTGAATTGTTGTACCTTTTTCTAATATGTCTCCGATCAACATCGGCTCTTCTGTTCTTTGTAAGGTCTTATAATATGTATAATACATCTGTAGTCTTTAGAGTGGTTCAGCCAGACTGTAGCTGAGCATGTTGTACCTTCACAACACAGGAAACTACCTCTAACGCAATTTGCTAAAAGATGTCTTCCTTACAGAGAAATATGTATCCCAAAATAAATGTTCAGCTTCACAGGAAGTCCCTGCAAATGCTTGCTTTTTTTCACTTGCTGGGTGGCAGTCCATTGACATCTTACAATATAAGAGAAAAATAATTAGTTTTCAGAGGAAAAACAACAGAGCGGCAGTAAAATGCTTCTAGCAGTGTAATGAAGAATATTGTATAATGTATCAGTAAATAGAAATACTTCAATGATATTGACTTTAACCTAACATATGTTTGAATGTGTATAACATTAGGGAAGATGGTGCTGTATTGATTAAACTCATGAAGTGTTTTTGCTGATGAATGTGGAATAAAACATTAATAATTCATATTAATCTTAAATTAAAGATGTGGATCCTCAAGTCCAGATTTTACTAAAACTGACCGGAAGTTTTACAGAGCAGTTTCCGGTCAGAGACAGTGAACCTGAGAGGAATGAGGACCTGCGTTGTTGATCTTTTATCCCGAACAGTAATTGAAGTGTTATTCATGACTTATTACAGTGACATGTTTCACTACAGAAGGTACGAAGAACTTCAGGAGTGCAGTTTTCTTCTTAATGGACTAACAGCTCTTCTCCTGCCTCGGTAAGGTAAGCTAGCTCCAGGACTGTTTCCGTTAGCCGTTAAAAAACGTTATTTTCAGTTTGAATTTAAATGTTAGTACATTACATTTAGAAGTATGAGAACAAAATGTGATGAAACCACAGGTGAAATGTTAAAGTTATATTGTGTTTTAACTATCGACAAACTAAAACATTTAATACGTTTTACAGTGCAGTTTCCGGTGTTAGAAAGTGACGAAGAACGAGCTGCTGCTGCGTTTCATAGGGCCCTTCTCACTTCTCTTATTTTTTAATTCCTCGCTCCTCGGTCTCGGTCTCACCGGAAGTTGATTTGTCTGCGCCATCTTGAGTAGCGTCCCAATGGCCTTATTTTTGCTGGAGGACCGAGGAGGGAGGAGCGAGGAGCTATAACCGAGGAACCACCAGACCATCCTCAGACACTCGCCCCGCCCCCTTACTGTGTATCGCTCACTGATTGGACGAGGCAGTGCATGCACTGATCTGATGCTTCTTGACCAAGTGGCAAACTCTGGGGAAGAGCCGGGACGCCAATACGGAAGTGCCACACACTGCAGTTCATATATTGGCCGATAGGGACTGGCTGCAGAAAGGAGCAATTTCCATAGACCCCCCATGTTAAAATGCCCAACTTTACAGCAGAAAAAAACATGTTTCTACCATAGACTGTATATATAAATGGACGTAGGGTCCGTGACGTCACCCATAGGATTCTGCAGAGTTGCCGTGAAGCCCTAAGTAGGCGGAGTCGGCCACTAACGGCTCGACAGTGACGTCAGAGTCTAACTCCCGCCTTCTCCAGCCTGCTCCAAATAAGGGCAAAGAGGCGGAGCTGAGGCGGGACAGGGCGGGACAGGGCGGGACCTGCTGCCAACGAGCGTGACGTTCCAGACCGAGCTCAGGCTAAGAAGCTAAGCTAACATGCTCTCAGTATTACACAACCTATGCTAACAACACAGTCTATGCTAACAACCCAGCTTGCAGTATTTATAGTTCCACTATATAAACGTTACATTCATAATCAAACGAGACAATCTGCAAGATAATTAGCTATTTGGTATTATTCTTAATGCTTGTCATTCACACGTTAATAAAATAAAATAAGTACCGATACATAGCAGAATAATTGTGGCGGTGTTCAGCTTAATAAACCTTGCTCAACATCATTTATTTAGCTAATACTACAGCGGGCTACAGGCGAACCAAGTCCGCATTTCGATGCATTCCTTGATCTCCAGTTATAACGCCGGACTCCACCGCTGGCCGAAGCTAACGTAGCCCCAGGGGGCTAGCTACGGCCGCCGGGACCTATGGCCGGGACGTGCTAGCAAGCTAGCCCCCTGCAGCCTCGTTAGCTTCGGCGGCGTGGACTCCGGCGGCCCCACTGGGATAATTGGGTCCCCTTTTCACATTTGCTCCTGTTTAGCATTATGGGCGTCATAGCCATATAGTATAAAAGTCTTACCCAAGGCTGAATCATAAACTAAACTGTATATATGTATAAAGGGTTACGTCCTTAGCTGACTAATAAGCTACATAACAAGCTAAGCTAACAAGCACAAAAACACCTGCTAACGGGGTTAACATGTATAATATTATCATTTTACTCACCGAAAAAAGCTGAAAGTAGACTTCTTGGAAGTTCTGTTAGTACATTCAAGCGCACAGCACGACATTTTAATTATCTGGTATTTGTAACAATATTCCCTAACAGGCACGATCACCACGAACACAGCTAAAGGGTCAAATACAGTAACTACAACTAACTAACGTTGTAGGCTCTATGGTTGTAGCCTAGCAGAGTGGACAAGTTGCTGTTAGCTGACAGTGAGGCACGTATCTGTCAATCAACGTGACCACGCCCTAATGTGTGCACAAACTTTAAGACCTAATATAAATAAAAGGGTCCCGTTAGAAAACAATTCACTCACAGATCATGAAGGTGGAATCTAACTATATCGATAATAAAAATGTATGGAGCCAGGGGGAGAAACATGTTTTTTTCTGCTGTAAAGTTGGGCATTTTAACATGGGGGTCAATGCAAATTGCTCCTTGGGTCTCTCCCAAGCGGCAAACTGTGGGGTAGAGCCGTGAAGCCAATACGGAAGTGCCACACACTGCAGTTCATATATTGGCCGATAGGCGATGGCTGCAGAAAGGAGCAATTTCCATAGACCCCCATGTTAAAATGCCCAACTTTACAGCAGAAAAAAACATGTTTCTCCCCCTGGCTCCATACATTTTTATTATCGATATAGTTAGATTCCACCTTCATGATCTGTGAGTGAATTGTTTTCTAACGCGACCCTTTTATTTATATTAGGTCTTAAAGTTTGTGCACACATTAGGGCGTGGTCACGTTGATTGACAGATACGTGCCTCACTGTCAGCTAACAGCAACTTGTCCACTCTGCTAGGCTACAACCATAGAGGCTACAACGTTAGTTAGTTGTAGTTACTGTACTTGACCCTTTAGCTGTGTTCGTGGTGATCGTGCCTGTTAGGGAATATTGTTACAAATACCAGATAATTAAAATGTCGTGCTGTGCGCTTGAATGTACTAACAGAACTTCCAAGAAGTCTACTTTCAGCTTTTTTCGGTGAGTAAAATGATAATATTATACATGTTAACCCCGTTAGCAGGTGTTTGTGTGCTTGTTAGCTTAGCTTGTTATGTAGCTTATTAGTCAGCTAAGGACGTAACCCTTTATACATATATACAGTTTAGTTTATGATTCAGCCTTGGGTAAGACTTTTATACTATATGGCTATGACGCCCATAATGCTAAATGGGAGCAAATGTGAAAAGGGGACCAAATTATCCCAGTGGGGCCGCCGGAGTCCACGCCGCCGAAGCTTCGGCCAGCGGCGGAGTCCGGCGTTATAACTGGAGATCAAGGAATGCATCGAAATGCGGACTTGGTTCGCCTGTAGCCCGCTGTAGTATTAACTAAATAAATGATGTTGAGCAAGGTTTATTAAGCTGAACACCGCCACAATTATTCTGCTATGTATCGGTACTTATTTTATTTTATTAACGTGTGAATGACAAGCATTAAGAATAATACCAAATAGCTAATTATCTTGCAGATTGTCTCGTTTGATTATGAATGTAACGTTTATATAGTGGAACTATAAATACTGCAAGCTGGGTTGTTAGCATAGACTGTGTTGTTAGCATAGGTTGTTAGCTTAATACTGAGAGCATGTTAGTTTAGCTTCTTAGCCTGAGCTAGGTCTGGAACGTCACGCTCGTTGGCAGCAGGTCCCGCCCTGTCCCGCCCTGTCCCGCCCTGTCCCGCCTCAGCTCCGCCTCTTTGCCCTTATTTGGAGCAGGCTGGAGAAGGCGGGAGTTAGACTCTGACGTCACTGTCGAGCCGTTAGTGGCCGACTCCGCCTACTTAGGGCTTCACGGCAACTCTGCAGAATCCTATGGGTGACGTCACGGACCCTACGTCCATTTATATATACAGTCTATGGTAGAAACATGTTTTTTTCTGCTGTAAAGTTGGGCATTTTAACATGGGGGGTCTATGGAAATTGCTCCTTGGGTCTCTCCCAAGTGGCAAACTGTGGGGTAGAGCCGTGAAGCCAATACGGAAGTGCCACACACTGCAGTTCATATATTGGCCGATAGGCGATGGCTGCAGAAAGGAGCAATTTCCATAGACCCCCATGTTAAAATGCCCAACTTTACAGCAGAAAAAAACATGTTTCTACCCCTGGCTCCATACATTTTTATTATCGATATAGTTAGATTCCACCTTCATGATTATGGATCTGTGAGTGAATTGTTTTCTAACGCGACCCTTTTATTTATATTAGGTCTTAAAGTTTGTGCACACATTAGGGCGTGGTCACGTTGATTGACAGATACGTGCCTCACTGTCAGCTAACAGCAACTTGTCCACTCTGCTAGGCTACAACCATAGAGGCTACAACGTTAGTTAGTCATAGTACTGTACTTGACCCTTTAGCTGTGTTCGTGGTGATCGTGCCTGTTAGGGAATATTGTTACAAATACCAGATAATTAAAATGTTAACCTTCTTTGTACATAACTAACTGGTTCTTTACTTGAGTATTTAAATACAATGCTTCTAGATTTTATATTTGTTTACTCAACTCTCTCTATATATATATATATATATATATATATATATATATATATAGATATCTGACACTCAGTTACTTGTAGCGTTTGACATATGAAACATGATGATATGATGCAGTACTCTACTACTTTTATAAAATTGGCTCCACCTTGACACACTACAACATTCAAATGCTCCTACATGTAGTTGTTAAAAATCAAAACAGAATTATTTATTCTATATTAAAACAACACTATGAAAGGAGCTATTATGCATAATTATTACTTTTATTGATACTAAAAGTACATTTAGCTGATATTTACAATTCATTACTTTCAATGGAGTATTTTTAGACCGTAGTGTTTCTGCGTTGGGGAGGAGAGTAGAGCTGTGTTGTGTTTGGAGGAGGGACTTCATCATTTAAAGAAGTTCCTGGTTTCCTGTAAAGAAAGACAGTCAGTGGTAAACCATCAGAGTCTCAGCATGAAAGTCTCTCACACTTTGATCTGCTTCCTCTTCCTCTTCTGTGAGTACATCACTTTATTTTCATGTTAGTAATTGAATAATTTTCCTTTTTGAGTATGTCTTAAGTTAATGCAAGGCTCCAGCAGTACGAGTTATTCAAATATTCCAAAATTAGGCTTTTTAGTACCATGCAACCAATGAAGTATGCTTCACTTCCTCAAACTAACATCATCATTAAACTCAGTTATTATCTGCTCACTGAACGAGCAACATTTAGTCATTACGACTGTTTTTTAAAAAATAAAATAATGATAATAATCATTGAATCTGCAAAATATTTTCTTGATTCATTTATTAATCTTTTGATTTGTATTCTTACTATATATACATGCGGCTAATGTTAATTTTAACTTTGTATTATATTTGTATCTTATTGTATCTTTTAAACATGTATAACTCGCGTACGGCTTGGCACTGCTGCTGGAACAAAAACGATTTCCCAATTTGGGATAAATAAACTTTGTATCTATCTATCGAAGTGTTTTGTCCAAAAATGTCATAAATAAAAAAAAGGTGGTGTTGACATTAAACACTTTTTAGGTGATGTACTTTAAGGATTTGCATTAATGTAACTCTTAAAGTAAGAGATGGAGACTTCATGTAGTCTTTGTGTCTAAAGGATAAAGACCTCAGACCAAACGGTCACATTAACCTGCAGTGCTGAAGGTGATCTTCAGTCACAGGCTGTCGTTTAATTCTGAGGATCTGTGTTCATGTGAAACAGGAAGTGTTGTGATCAGACTGCAGCATCTTACAGGAAGTACTGACCACTAATAATGATGGCTCATCTTTTGTTCATCTTTTGTTCAGCTCTGCAGGATGGAAACACCGGTCTCGTCAGTGACCAACTCACGCTCTATTCAGGAATTGAAGGAGAAGATGTCACAGTTGAATGCTCCTTTCCTTCTTATAGAACCAGGAAGTTCTTCTGTAAGGGAAAATGTGAAGAACAAGACATTCTCATTGAAACAACTGGTGCCTCAGCTCAGAGTGGCAGATACAGGATTGATTATAAAGATGGAGGTTTTTTTGTCACCATCACTCAGCTGACCAAGTCTGACTCAGGACGCTACAGGTGTGGTGCGGATACATCTTTGAGAAACAATATTGAAATCATCGTTGTTGATGGTGAGTTTTACTAAAAACTGAATCTTCTTCATTGTGTTAATAATAGTTTTACCTTTTCACCATTACCTCATCTAAATCCTACATGTCTTCTGAAAGTAACTCATAAACCGAAACTGACACACGTACACAAGTGTATTTTAATATTATTGTTTAGAATAAAGCGAGAGCTGTGTCCGGGTCCTCTGCAGTAAGTCGGACCCATTTCCGGTGACGACCCGTCCACACTACAGCTTCAAAAACGGTTTCCAACGCGTCTGCCCATTCACTTTGAATGGGGTGACGTCACTTTTCGCCGAACTGCATTGTGGGAAGCAGAGCGGAGCTTTCCTGGCGTTTCAGGCTGCAAAAGTTGAGCAATGTTCAACTGTTGAAGCTTCTGAAGCTTTCGGTGGAAGCGTCAGCCAATCAAATCATATGCCAGTACAAGCTCTAGCCAATCAAACCGCTGCTTGTGTGTCAGGGGCGGGAGATTCATGTGATTGGTTGTTGGTCGAGCTTCAGACACGCCCAGCTCCAAGCTTTTTTTGAAGCTGTAGTGTGGACGGGCCGTGAGGGTTGGCCTCCGCCAGGGCTGCGCTTTGTCACCAATCCTGTTTGTAATATACATGGATCGGATTTCGAGGCGTAGTCATGGGGGGGGGGTCTGCAGTTCGGTGGACTAAGGATTGCACCACTGCTTTTTGCAGATGATGTGGTTCTAATGGCTTCATCGGTCTGCGACCTTCAGCACTCACTGGACCGGTTCGCAACCGAGTGTGAAGTGGCTGCGATGAGGATCAGCACCTCCAAATCTGAGGCCATGGTTCTCAGCAGGAAACCGATGGACTGTCCACTCCAAGTAGGGAATGAGTCCTTACCCCAAGTGAAGGAGTTCAAGTATCTCGGAGTCTTGTTCTCGAGTGAGGGAACAATGGAGCGTGAGATGGGCCGGAGAATCGGAGCAGCGGGAGCGGTACTGCAGTCGCTTTACCGCACCGTTGTGACGAAAAGGGAGCTGACCCAGAAGGCAAAGCTCTCTGTCTTCCGGGCCATTTTCGTTCCTACCCTCACCTATGGTCATGAAGGATGGGTCATGACCGAAAGAACGAGATCGCGGATACAAGCGGCCGAGATGGGTTTTCTCCGCAGGGTGGCTGGTGTCTCCCTTAGGGATAAGGTGAGAAGTTCGGTCATCCGGGAGGGACTCGGAGTTGAGCCGCTCCTCCTTCGCGTCGAAAGGAGCCAATTGAGGTGGTTCGGGCACCTAGTTAGGATGCCACCTGGGCGCCTCCCTAGGGAGGTGTTCCAGGCACGTCCAGCCGGGAAGAGACCAAGGGGTAGACCTAGGACCAGGTGGAGGGATTATATCTCTTGGCTGGCCTGGGAGCGCCTTGGGATCCCAAGTAAGACAATTAATAATAGATTGAGATGAATAGAAAATAACAACTGAACTGGTGGTTTGTGGCTGCGGTCGGGATTTAAAGGAATACTTTACCCCCAAATTACCATTTTCAGATCATCTTGAATGTGATAACTTTTCCAAGCGTGACTCCACGGTGAACAAAGAATCCCAAAATGGAGAAAAGTCTTAAAGAATGTGAAATTAATCCAGGGCCTCGTTTTACAACAGCAGAAATATATTAAAACATCCGTTAACTAACTCTAACACAACTAATGCTGTATAGTCCTAAGGTCATTCACTGTATGCTCAGTACTTCCCTAAAACATGCATTCTGCTTAAACCTCCCCGTTTAAAACACTTCTGCAGAAAGAGACGAGCTCCTCTTTTCTCAAGAACAGTTAATGCAGAAGTTTTTAGTTAAGTTATGTTTTAGGGAAGTTATGAGCAAATGAATTCAAGGTAACTCAGGGTATGTAATAATATCAAATGATACTTTCAAGGGGTAAAGAAATCCTTTAAAAAAAATGTCAACAGATCATCTTCCTAAAGTTCACATATTTAATGATGAGTTAAACTCAATCAGGCACTATTTATAACAAAAAATACAAAGCCTGCGATTTTATTAAAGCATTCAAATCTAATATAAATCCAAAGTATAATGAAACCAAATCAAACTGAAATAAAATAATAAAGAATTTCAAAAAGCTGTTTCATTAAATCGTCACACCTCATCCCTCAGTGACTGGATCACGTCTGAACATATACAACGTTTAAAATATTGAAACTACGATTTGTAAACTACAAATAGTAACTATTGATTGTTTTTGTTTTTCAACAGCAAAACTTGTTGGTGGTCCTTCTGCAGAAAAAACAATCGATGCCAGAGCTGGGGGAAATATTGTAGTTCAATGCTCATTTACTCAATATGGGACCGAGATGTTCTTCTGCAAGGAGGAATGTGAAAGAGACATTCTTGTTGGACCGACTTACGACAATTTGAAAAAAGGAAGATACAGAATCAGATATCTTGAAGGAACTCCAACAGGAGGATTTGTGTATGTGAGAATCAAACAGCTGACCCAGTCTGACTCAGGATGGTACAGGTGTGGTCTGGACAGACCTGACTCTAAAGGTCTGTACCAGAGGTTTAGGCTCATCGTCACTGATGGTGAGTTTCTGCTTCATAATGAAAATGTTTGTTCATGTCTCTGAAGACAGTTTTCACTGAAAGCTGCTGATGCTTTGAACTCTCAATTTAAAAAAGAGTTCAGCTGACACACACAGACACAGAGGAGGATCTAATTTCTCTCATCAGGACTTCATTCTTGTTTTTCTTCACAGCTCTGACCACTTCTACTCCTTCATCATCCGTCCCATCAGCCTCGACAGAAACATCAAACCAAAGTGAAAGCTCCTCATCTTCACCAGCTTCCCCTAAAACCACAGAGCAACCTGAAACAACTAAAGGTACATCCACACACTGTTTACGAGATAACGTTTCAACAACTTATGAGACATAAAAATACTTTTGACCTGTTGTCTTCACCTAAAGATAACCTGTCCGTCCCCCTTGAAAAACAAGATGGATTATGGGTACTCAAGTGTTAGATGTCATTGTTTACCATTAACTCTTCAAACACCCACAGGTGTGATCCTGTATGTGCGTCTGACTCTGGTCGTCCTGGTCATCGTGTCCTCACTGTCTGTGCTGGTATTCTGCAGGAAGAGGACTTGTAAAGCCAAAAGTGAAGAACCAGGTAACACACATGAACTTAACATTTATCACAGAAAAGTTTTAACTGTCTGATCTTTCTCCACATATAAAATAACCTTTGAAACAGACACAACATTCAAAGTTAAAATACTCGCAAATAACAGAACAGAAGTTCCTGAACACGAAGAACGACGACATACGAGAATCTGACAAAGACTAAACAGAAAACCAACAAAGTTCAGAAGGTGGCAGAGAAGGACACACAATCAGAACAGGAAGTAAAACACACACAAGAACAGGAAGCACTAACAGACATGACAAGGGAAGAAAACCTTTCATAATAAAACAGGAAATAGAACAAAACTGGGATCATGACAGTTGATGAGGGATGAATCAGTGTGTGTCTCCATTTGACTGAGCAAGATGTTTTTCCAGTGTCGTGTCGTTATCTAAACGTACGGCTGTGTTTTTCAGAACCTCCTGTGGAAACACAATATGATTTCGTCACAGAGGTAAGTTTTGGTAAACCAGATCATAAGTGTTTGAGAAACCAGCTGATATTCACACCTCGTCTCCTGTAGACCGACCGAGTGTACGATGATATCGTGGAGGCCGGCCGGAGCAGATCTCGTCCTGTGGAAATCTCTTCTGTTCACACTCACGCCAGATATACACGACCAAATGGAGATGAAACCGAAGATTACTAAAACATTGACACTGCTCTAATTCTTAAAATACAGTTAGGGTTATTTAACTCTGGGCTCATCAAACAGCAGCTTTAGGCGGCATCCTTTAAAAAGAAGTCCACGCGCTTTTTCCCCGGTCACAGACCCAAACAAGAATGCTATGGGGGAACGTTTTTTACATCTCTTGCTTTTTTTATCCATAAACACTTTTGTTAAATGTAAAAACGGATATCAGATAAATGTAAATAAGACAAATGGCCCATATGTTGTCAATATTTACACTTTATTCTATATTGGTTGTTTTCCGACTCTGATCTGCAGCTGAGACACAACAATTCTCCTGGGTATCAATAAAGTTTGATCCAAAGTTTTTGGGACATGGTGTAAAGAATGTATTGTTGGCTTGCAGTTTACCACGGTTTGATCTTCTTGGTTTTTTAGTGAGTATACTTTGTATTTCTGTCATTTTCTATTTAACGTCATTTCCCTTTTTATATTTACAGAGATACTCCCCCAGATGTGTGCTCATCAGGTGTTGCATATTTTAAAATGAGTCTCTGTCTTGTTTGTTCCTGTGGTTAGAAGTGATCAGCCAGTATGAGTCACTTCTATTTTATTATTAGATTTCCTGAATTGTTGTACCTTTTTCTAATATGTCTCCGATCAACATCGGCTCTTCTGTTCTTTGTAAGGTCTTATAATATGTATAATACATCTGTAGTCTTTATAGTGGTTCAGCCAGACTGTAGCTGAGCATGTTGTACCTTCACAACACAGGAAACTACCTCTAACGCAATTTGCTAAAAGATGTCTTCCTTACAGAGAAATATGTATCCCAAAATAAATGTTCAGCTTCACAGGAAGTCCCTGCAAATGCTTGCTTTTTTTCACTTGCTGGGTGGCAGTCCATTGACATCTTACAATATAAGAGAAAAATAATTAGTTTTCAGAGGAAAAACAACAGAGCGGCAGTAAAATGCTTCTAGCAGTGTAATGAAGAATATTGTATAATGTATCAGTAAATAGAAATACTTCAATGATATTGACTTTAACCTAACATATGTTTGAATGTGTATAACATTAGGGAAGATGGTGCTGTATTGATTAAACTCATGAAGTGTTTTTGCTGATGAATGTGGAATAAAACATTAATAATTCATATTAATCTTTATCTATTAAATCTATTAAAGATCAATCAATCAATCAATCAATGTTTATTTATATAGCCCAATATCACAAATGTTACATTTGTCTCAGTGGACTTCACAGTTTGTACAGAATATCAGTATGACAATACGACACCCTCTGTCCTTAGACCCTCACATCGTACAAGGAAAAACTTCCGAAGAAAACCCACAGTTTAAAGGGAAAAATGGGAGAAACCTCAGGGAGAGCAACAGAGGAGGGATCCCTCTCCCAGGACGGACAGACGTGCAATAGATGCCGTGTGTAAATTGAAAAGATAATACATTTGCAACATAGGTAGTCCAAATGTTTGGAAATGCATGTGTGTATAATAGGAAGATGAATCCACAAGGATATCCATCCAGGACCCACGATCCAGGACCACAGCCACGACTCAAGATTCAGGGCTCGTGATGCAGGACACAGGACCGCAGGATCATCCATGACTCCGGATCCCAGCGTATATAGACACCAAAAAGAAAGAAATTTGGGGAAGCTGGGTTAATCGGAACATGGGAGTACACAGGTATAGACAGAGAGAAGGAAGAAGTAAGATGTCCCCCGACAAACTAAGCCTATATCAGCAAAACTAGGGGCTGAATCTAATCAGCCCTAACTATAAGCTTTATCAAAAAGGAAGGTCTTAAGATGTGGATACTCAAGTCCAGATTTTACTAAAACTGACCGGAAGTTTTACAGAGCAGTTTCCGGTCAGAGACAGTGAACCTGAGAGGAATGAGGACCTGCGTTGTTGATCTTTTATCCCGAACAGTAATTGAAGTGTTATTCATGACTTATTACAGTGACATGTTTCACTACAGAAGGTACGAAGAACTTCAGGAGTGCAGTTTTCTTCTTAATGGACTAACAGCTCTTCTCCTGCCTCGGTAAGGTAAGCTAGCTCCAGGACTGTTTCCGTTAGCCGTTAAAAACGTTATTTTCAGTTTGAATTTAAATGTTAGTACATTACATTTAGAAGTATGAGAACAAAATGTGATGATACTACAGGTGAAATGTTATAGTAATATTATGTTTTAACTATCGACAAACTAAAACATTTAATACGTTTTACAGTGCAGTTTCCGGTGTTAGAAAGTGACGAAGAACGAGCTGCTGCTGCGTTTCATAGGGCCCTTCTCACTTCTCTTATTTTTTATTTCCTCGCTCCTCGGTCTCGGTCTCACCGGAAGTTGATTTGTCTGCGCCATCTTGAGTAGCGTCCCAATGGCCTTATTTTTGCTGGAGGACCGAGGAGGGAGGAGCGAGGAGCTATAACCGAGGAACCACCAGACCATCCTCAGACACTCGCCCCGCCCCCTTACTGTGTATCGCTCACTGATTGGACGAGGCAGTGCATGCACTGATCTGATGATTCTTGACCAAGTGGCAAACTCTGGGGAAGAACCGGGACGCCAATACGGAAGTGCCACACACTGCAGTTCATATATTGGCCAGTAGGGACTGGCTGCAGAAAGGAGCAATTTCCATTGACCCCCCATGTTAAAATGCCCAACTTTACAGCAGAAAAAAACATGTTTCTACCATAGACTGTATATATAAATGGACGTAGGGTCCGTGACGTCACCCATAGGATTCTGCAGAGTTGCCGTGAAGCCCTAAGTAGGCGGAGTCGGCCACTAACGGCTCGACAGTGACGTCAGAGTCTAACTCCCGCCTTCTCCAGCCTGCTCCAAATAAGGGCAAAGAGGCGGAGCTGAGGCGGGACAGGGCGGGACCTGCTGCCAACGAGCGTGACGTTCCAGACCTAGCTCAGGCTAAGAAGCTAAACTAACATGCTCTCAGTATTAAGCTAACAACCTATGCTAACAACACAGTCTATGCTAACAACCCAGCTTGCAGTATTTATAGTTCCACTATATAAACGTTACATTCATAATCAAACGAGACAATCTGCAAGATAATTAGCTATTTGGTATTATTCTTAATGCTTGTCATTCACACGTTAATAAAATAAAATAAGTACCGATACATAGCAGAATAATTGTGGCGGTGTTCAGCTTAATAAACCTTGCTCAACATCATTTATTTAGCTAATACTACAGCGGGCTACAGGCGAACCAAGTCTGCGTTTCGATGCATTCCTTGATCTCCAGTTATAACGCCGGACTCCGCCGCTGGCCGAAGCTTCGGCAGCGTGGAGTCCGGCGGCCCCACTGGGATAATTGGGTCCCCTTTTCACATTTGCTCCTGTTTAGCATTATGGGCGTCATAGCCATATAGTATAAAAGTCTTACCCAAGGCTGAATCATAAACTAAACTGTATATATGTATAAAGGGTTACGTCCTTAGCTGACTAATAAGCTACATAACAAGCTAAGCTAACAAGCACACAAACACCTGCTAACGGGGTTAACATGTATAATATTATCATTTTACTCACCGAAAAAAGCTGAAAGTCGACTTCTTGGAAGTTCTGTTAGTACATTCAAGCGCACAGCACGACATTTTAATTATCTGGTATTTGTAACAATATTCCCTAACAGGCACGATCACCACGAACACAGCTAAAGGGTCAAGTACAGTAACTACAACTAATTAACGTTGTAGCCTCTATGGTTGTAGCCTAGCAGAGTGGACAAGTTGCTGTTAGCTGACAGTGAGGCACGTATCTGTCAATCAACGTGACCACGCCCTAATGTGTGCACAAACTTTAAGACCTAATATAAATAAAAGGGTCGCATTAGAAAACAATTCACTCACAGATCATGAAGGTGGAATCTAACTATATCGATAATAAAAATGTATGGAGCCAGGGGGAGAAACATGTTTTTTTCTGCTGTAAAGTTGGGCATTTTAACATGGGGGTCTATGGAAATTGCTCCTTTCTGCAGCCATCGCCTATCGGCCAATATATGAACTGCAGTGTGTGGCACTTCCGTATTGGCTTCACGGCTCTACCCCACAGTTTGCCACTTGGGAGAGACCCAAGGAGCAATTTCCATAGACCCCCATGTTAAAATGCCCAACTTTACAGCAGAAAAAAACATGTTTCTCCCCCTGGCTCCATACATTTTTATTATCGATATAGTTAGATTCCACCTTCATGATCTGTGAGTGAATTGTTTTCTAACGGGACCCTTTTATTTATATTAGGTCTTAAAGTTTGTGCACACATTAGGGCGTGGTCACGTTGATTGACAGATACGTGCCTCACTGTCAGCTAACAGCAACTTGTCCACTCTGCTAGGCTACAACCATAGAGGCTACAACGTTAGTTAGTCATAGTACTGTACTTGACCCTTTAGCTGTGTTCGTGGTGATCGTGCCTGTTAGGGAATATTGTTACAAATACCAGATAATTAAAATGTTAACCTTCTTTGTACATAACTAACTGGTTCTTTACTTGAGTATTTAAATACAATGCTTCTAGATTTTATATTTGTTTACTCAACTCTCTATATATATATATATATATATATATATATAGATAGATATCTGACACTCAGTTACTTGTAGCGTTTGACATATGAAACATGATGATATGATGCAGTACTCTACTACTTATATAAAATTGGCTCCACCTCGACACACTACAACATTCAAATGCTCCTACATGTAGTTGTTAAAAATCAAAACAGAATTATTTATTCTATATTAAAACAACACTATGAAAGGAGCTATTATGCATAATTATTACTTTTATTGATACTAAAAGTACATTTAGCTGATATTTACAATTCATTACTTTCAATGGAGTATTTTTAGACCGTAGTGTTTCTGCGCTGGGGAGGAGAGTAGAGCTGTGTTGTGTTTGGAGGAGGGACTTCATCATTTAAAGAAGTTCCTGGTTTCCTGTAAAGAAAGACAGTCAGTGATAAACCATCAGAGTCTCAGCATGAAAGTCTCTCACACTTTGATCTGCTTCCTCTTCCTCTTCTGTGAGTACATCACTTTATTTTCATGTTAGTAATTGAATAATTTTCCTTTTTGAGTATGTCTTAAGTTAATGCAAGGCTCCAGCAGTACGAGTTATTCAAATATTCCAAAATTAGGCTTTTTAGTACCATGCAACCAATGAAGTATGCTTCACTTCCTCAAACTAACATCATCATTAAACTCAGTTATTATCTGCTCACTGAACGAGCAACATTTAGTCATTACGACAGTTTTTAAAAATAAAATAATGATAATAATCATTGAATCTGCAAAATATTTTCTTGATTCATTTATTAATCTTTTGATTTGTATTCTTACTATATATACATGCCGCTAATGTTAATTTTAACTTTGTATTATATTTGTATCTTATTGTATCTTTTAAACATGTATAACTCGCGTACGGCTTGGCACTGCTGCTGGAACAAAAACAATTTCCCAATTTGGGATAAATAAACTTTGTATCTATCTATCGAAGTGTTTTGTCCAAAAATGTCATAAATAAAAAAAAGGTGGTGTTGACATTAAACACTTTTAGGTTATGTACTTTAAGGATTTGCATTAATGTAAAGCTTAAAGTAAGAGATGGAGACTTCATGTAGTCTTTGTGTCTAAAGGATAAAGACCTCAGACCAAACGGTCACATTAACCTGCAGTGCTGAAGGTGATCTTCAGTCACAGGCTGTCGTTTAATTCTGAGGATCTGTGTTCATGTGAAACAGGAAGTGTTGTGATCAGACTGCAGCATCTTACAGGAAGTACTGACCAATGATGGTTCATCTTTTGTTCAGCTCTGCAGGATGGAAACACCGGTCTCGTCAGTGCCCAAGTCTCTGTCTATTCAGGAACTGAAGGAGAAGATGTTACAGTTGAATGCTCCTTTCCTTCTTATAGAACCAGGAAGTTCTTCTGTAAGGGAAAATGTGAACAAGAAGACATTATCATTGAAACAACTGATGCCTCAGCTCAGAGAGGCAGATACAGGATTGATTATAAAGATGGAGGTTTTTTTGTCACCATCACTCAGCTGACCAAGTCTGACTCAGGACGCTACAGGTGTGGTGCGGATACATCTTTGAGAAAGAATATTGAAATCATCGTTGTTGATGGTGAGTTTTACTAAAAACTGAATCTTCTTCATTGTGTTAATAATAGTTTTACCTTTTCACCATTACCTCATCTAAATCCTACATGTCTTCTGAAAGTAACTCATAAACCGAAACTGACACACGTACACAAGTGTATTTTAATATTATTGTTTAGAATAAAGGGAGAGCTGTGTCCGGGTCCTCTGCAGTAAGTCGGACCCATTTCCGGTGACGACCCGTCCACACTACAGCTTCAAAACGGTTTCCAACGCGTCTGCCCATTCACTTTGAATGGGGTGACGTCACTTTTCGCCGAACTGCATTGTGGGAAGCAGAGCGGAGCTTTCCTGGCGTTTCAGGCTGCAAAAGTTGAGCAATGTTCAACTTTTGAAGCTTCTGAAGCTTTCGGTGGAAGCGTCAGCCAATCAAATCATATGCCAGTACAAGCTCTAGCCAATCAAACCGCTGCTTGTGTGTCAGGGGCGGGAGATTCATGTGATTGGTTGTTGGTCGAGCTTCAGACACGCCCAGCTCCAAGCTTTTTTTGAAGCTGTAGTGTGGACGGGCCGTGTAGGGAATGAGTCCTTACCCCAAGTGAAGGAGTTCAAGTATCTCGGGGTCTCTGTCTACCGGGCCATTTTCGTTCCTACCCTCACCTATGGTCATGAAGGATGGGTCATGACCGAAAGAACGAGATCGCGGATACAAGCGGCCGAGATGGGTTTTCTCCGCAGGGTGGCTGGCGTCTCCCTTAGGGATAAGGTGAGAAGTTCGGTCATCCGGGAGGGACTCGGAGTTGAACCGCTCCTCCTTCGCGTCGAAAGGAGCCAGTTGAGGTGGTTCGGGCACCTAGTTAGGATGCCACCTGGGCGCCTCCCTAGGGAGGTGTTCCAGGCACGTCCAGCTGGGAAGAGACCAAGGGGTAGACCTAGGACCAGGTGGAGGGATTATATCTCTTCGCTGGCCTGGGAGCGCCTTGGGATCCCCCAGTCAGAGCTGGTTGATGTGGGGAAAGGAACGTTTGGGGCTCTCTGCTGGAACTGATACCCCCGAGACCCGACCACGGATAAGCGGAAGAAGATGGATGGATGGATGTTTAGAATATTATTGATGAAGAATGTAATACCGGGGCACGAGCATATTGATCCGTTGTCTCTGTTCTTATCTGAATGAAGTAGATCATATGGCCGCTCTGTGTTCTGTTAACAAGTAAGACAATTAATAATAGATTGAGATGAATAGAAAATAACAACTGAACTGGTGGTTTGTGGCTGCGGTCGGGATTTAAAGGAATACTTTACCCCCAAATTACCATTTTCAGATCATCTTGAATGTGATAACTTTTCCAAGCGTGACTCCACGGTGAACAAAGAATCCCAAAATGGAGAAAAGTCTTAAAGAATGTGAAATTAATCCAGGGCCTCGTTTTACAACAGCAGAAATATATTAAAACATCCGTTAACTAACTCGAACACAACTAATGCTGTATAGTCCTAAGGTCATTCACTGTATGCTCAGTACTTCCCTAAAACATGCATTCTGCTTAAACCTCCCCGTTTAAAACACTTCTGCAGAAAGAGACGAGCTCCTCTTTTCTCAAGAACAGTTAATGCAGAAGTTTTTAGTTAAGTCATGTTTTAGGGAAGTTATGAACAAATTAATTCAAGGTAACTCAGGGTATGTAATAATATCAAATGATACTTTCAAGGGGTAAAGAAATCCTTTAAAAAAAATGTCAACAGATCATCTTCCTAAAGTTCACATATTTAATGATCAGTTAAACTCAATCAGGCACTATTTATAATTTAAAATACAAAGCCTGCGATTTTATTAAAGCATTCAAATCTAATATAAATCCAAAGTATAATGAAACCAAATCAAACTGAAATAAAATAATAAAGAATTTCAAAAAGCCGTTTCATTAAATCGTCACACCTCATCCCTCAGTGACTGGATCACGTCTGAACATATACAACGTTTAAAATATTGAAACTACTTTTGATTGTTTTTGTTTTTCAACAGCAATGCTTCTTGGTGGTCCTTCTGCAGAAAAAACAATCGATGCTAGAACTGGGGGAAATATTGTAGTTCAATGCTCCTTTACTCGCTCTGGGACCGAGATGTTCTTCTGCAAGGAGGAATGTGAAAGAGACATTCTTGTTGGACCGACTTACAACAATTTGAAAAAAGGAAGATACAGAATCAGATATGTTAAAGGAACTCCAACAGGAGGATTTGTGTATGTGAGCATCGAACAGCTGACCCAGTCTGACTCAGGATGGTACAGGTGTGGTCTGGACAGACCTGACTCTAAAGATCTGTACCAGAGGTTTAGGCTCAACGTCACTGATGGTGAGTTTCTGCTTGATAATGAAAATGTTTGTTCATGTCTCTGAAGACAGTTTTCACTGAAAGCTGCTGATGCTTTAAACTCAATTTAAAAGAGTTCAGCTGACACTCACAGACACAGAGGAGGATCTAATTTCTCTCATCAGGACTTCTTTCTTGTTTTTCTTCACAGCTCTGACCACTTCTACTCCTTCATCATCCGTCCCATCAGCCTCGACAGAAACATCAAACCAAAGTGAAAGCTCCTCATCTTCACCAGCTTCCCCTAAAACCACAGAGCAACCTGAAACATCACCAAGTGAAGGTTCCACATACTGTATTGCTGAAAAATGTATACAATTGCTGCAACAACTTACAGTATGAAACATAATAAAGCATTGGAATGTCAATAACATTATTCCATCATATCGTTCTATGCTTTTTATACCACCACAACCTGCACATTTCAATTAGCATCTTTCAAAACACATTACAAATTAGATTTTAAAATGCTGCACCTTTAAGGTCCCAGCATTCATAATATTTACTCTATTTTGACAGTATATAGCAAATACTGTTTACCTTTTGTCTTCCGCTAAAGATAACCTGTCCCCTCAAAAAAACGAAACAGATGATGGATACTCTAAGTGTTAGATGTCATAGTTTACCATTAACTGCTACTTGTATTGTGCTCAAACAGCTGTGGTCCTGTACGTGTCTCTGACTCTGGTCGTCCTGGTCATCGTGTCATCACTGTCTGTGCTGGTATTCTGCAGGAAGAGGATTTTTAAAGCCAAAGGTGAGGAGGCAGGTCTCACACACACACACACACACACACACACACACACACACACACACACACACACACACACACACACACACACACACACACTAACGACTACAAATCAGGCTGCCTACAAGCCTTTGCCATTTATAGAAGTAACCTTTTCACACACACTGAGCTGAGAGGATAGCTTCCTCTATGGTGGAGACTCAGTGAAGTCAGATCAGAGGCTTTTTAAAGTTAATATGCATTTTAAAAACATGTACAGCCATAGCTCATTGAAACCTTATTTTATATACTTATTCAGTTTTCATCAGTGGCTTTGTTTTGCTGTTAATATACATTTCAGAAATATGTACAGCCATAGCTTGTTATTTTTTCATTGAATCTTATACTAATTACATTTAGTAATTGATACTTGGCAGGGTGGTTAATGAGTATATAGGCTGTATATTCTGTTGTTTACAAACTCAAAACACATCTATTTATCTTGTTTTACTCTGATTTTAACGGTTGACCCAAATAATTATTTTCTCAAAGCTCTGTTGTGTTTTTCAGAACCTCGTGAGGAAACACAATGTGCTTCTGCACCAGAGGTGAGTTTGAGGAAATCTGAGCGTCATATTAATTAATTCTTTTGAAGACCAACAAAGTGTACTATCTATGTAGGATCTATGTGAAATCTCCTGTGGAAATCTCTTCAATTTACACTCAATAAACACAACCACATTGAGCTAAAACCTATGATTACTACAACGATGTCACTGCAGCTAGTTTCCAAAATACACCAACAAATGTTATACAACTTTAAATTTGGGATCACAAAACCTTAGCTCGGTAGGGCTACATTTGTGTACCTGTTGCTGCTTCCTATTCATATAGGTTTGATTCATTTCGGACAATGTCTGCAGTAATATTATATTACGTGTAAATATGAATAAAATACCTAAACAAACACAACTTCTAAATGTTTTTTTCGTTACTTCACAACAAGTCCAGTTGCTTGTTTTGCTCTGTTTTTAAAGACACATTTAATCAAGCAATGTTTTTTCCTCCAGGCTGAAGACGACCCGAGTCAACCCACCTACTCTGAGATCAAATTTGTCAGCGTTGGCTCGTCCCACAGCGGTTTCCACGGTGAAGCTGAGTGTGTTATCTACTCTGTTCCTCGGGTGGAAGCTAGCTCTGATGAGCCCCCTCTGTACTCTACTGTTAACAACCCCCAATAACTCTCACAGTCTGGCAGAAGAAGCTGGTGTGGATTAAGCAGCCGTGAAAATATTCTATAGAGAGAGATGCTTGTGGGAATATGTACGATTATTTAACCATTTACTTATTTCAAACCTGCTCTGAATGACCTGCTCATCTGATGATAAGTCCATGTCTGCTCTAGTTTATAAACGTGCCGCTTCAACAGTTTGCTTCAGGTCAAAGCTGGTTGCACTTATTGTACGTCCCTTTGGATAAAAGACTCAGCTAAATGATATTTAATGTAAAAAGCTCTTTTACAGCTTCCATTTATTTATAAAGTTCATTTTATTACACTTGATATGGTATTAAAGTTATCTCTGTAAAATAGACTGTTCTAGTCAAGTTAGCAGATTAGCATAAATTGCTTCGAATTAGCTTTGACTATTAAATTGACTATTTTGGTTAAAGCCTTCATTTACCGAAATGTTTAATTATATCGGAATATAAATAAATATGAAGCAATAGATGTGGTCAGTGCGGGTTTCAAGATGCCACTCCTCATACTGTTGCGTAATAAGTCAGACTTTTAACCTGTTTGTTTTGTTTATATATATATATTTGGATTTGCACCTTTTTTTATGGTTTTATATTTTATATTGTATTTTATATTAGCACTCTTCCTGCTCTGTACTGCATCTGCTGCACAACATAATTTCTCGGGATAAAAATAAAGGTTATCTTAAATCATTTCTGAAATGTGTTTGAGAATCATTTAAATTTTAAAAGCAAAAGATATTATTTGCTGCGTTACAAAGTTTTAAAGTGGAACCATACGTGATACACATGCAGGTTAGAGAGGAGAGTCAAGCTGTGAGTGTTTTATTTTAAGCAGGGACTCCATCGTTTAGAGAAGTGAAAACGTGTTGGTTTGCCGGTGAAAGAAAGAGAGACAGCGTTCATCAGAGACTCGAACATGGACGTCTGCCACAGTTTGATCTTCTTCGTTCTCAGTGAGTACACTTTGTATTTCTGTCATGTCTCGATAACGTCATCTTCCTTTCTGTATTTAATGTTAACTCCCCCAGCTGTGTGACCATCAGCTGTTTCTTTGTGTGGGTAAAGGTGTGACCAGACATGTGTATGAGTCACATTATTTTTTATTTAACATAAAAACGTTGAGCATATTCCTAATGTATTTTAATCCACAACTTTTTTTTACATTTGACCTTCATCCAAAGGTCTTTACAATATAATTGCAATCAACCATGAGGATACAAACTCAGCAACAACCTGCAAACACATACACTTTCCAAAACATTTCTAATAGCAGGGTTAGTTTTTTATAGTCTCACTTTGTAGTTTTCACATGGTTCTGCTGAGACTTCACACAGGAAACTACCTCTAACACAATAAGCAAAAAGCGTTCACGGAGAAACCTGCTCGAGGCTCTCAAAATAAATCTTTCTCAGGAAGTCTCTGCAAATGCATGCTTTTGTTGACTTCAGGGTTGATTAACCCGTCAATATGCCCTCTTAGATTTAGAACTCCAGGGTCCATTAACTTGCCTTTCTAGATATTTCAACGTGTAACCATTTTAAGGTTTGTTTGGTTGTCATGGAGAAAGGGGGGTTTAAAATTAATTCAGCAAATTGAACTGCATTGACTAATATAAATAGTAATGTTTATTTTACGAGAGAAAACTCAAATGTAACAGCTTCTCGTTTGACTTAATGTATGAACAGTTCAACTCTCTGTTCTACTTATATTCGTGTACTTAACAGTGTACACACATTGACTGTTTATGGGTATTTATATAAGTGTGTGTCTAAAGTCAGAAATAAAACTTTGCAGTGGCTGATGTTTTATTTCAATGTCATATTAAAGGTAGGGTAGGTAGAATGGAGAAACCAGCTCGAGTGCGCTAGAATTTGAAAGTACACAACCGAACAAAATCTGCCCCTTCCTTCAGACTTCCTCACAGAGCCCCTCCTCCAACACACATGAACGCGCACATGACCAATGAGGGCACGAGATAAGTGTGTGCCCAGATGGAAGGCTGACAGGCAGGTAGGCCATCCAGTTATTTTAGCCGGCTCAGATAATTGGTCGTGGTTTTTACGGCTTCCACAGATGACATGTTTGTATGTATTTATTGTGAAAGCATTTAATGTATTCATTGATATCGGGATGTTAAGAGCATTCCATGGAATATAACAAAGTGTTTCTGAAGTGAATTACCTAACCTACCTTTAAGGCAAGGCAAGTTTATTTATATAGCACCTTTCAACACAAGGCAATTCAAAGTGCTTTACAAAAAGGAAGTCATTCAGAAAATGGCATTTAAAATCAGTCATTAACCTAGATTTAAAAGTAGTCAGAGTTGCAGCGGACCTGCAGGTTTCTGGGAGTTTGTTCCAGATATTTGGAGCATAATAACTGAACGCTGCTTCTCCATGTTTAGTTCTGACACTGGGGACAGAAAGCTGACCAGTCCCTGAAGACCTGAGAGATCTGGATGGTTCATAATTTAGCAGTAAGTCAGAAATGTATTTTGGGCCTAAACCATTCAGTGCTTTATAAACCAGCAGCAGTATTTTGAAATCTGTTCTTTGACACACAGGAAGCCAGTGTAAAGACTTCAGAACAGGAGTGATGTGATCCACTTTCTTAGTGTTAGTGAGGACTCGAGCAGCAGCGTTCTGAATCAGCTGCAGCTTTCTAATAGATGTTTTAGTGAGACCTGTGAAGACAGCATTGCAGTAGTCGAGTCTACTGAAGATAAAAGCATGGACAAGTTTTTCCAAATCCTGCTGTGACATTAGTCTTTTAATCCTAGATATATTCTTTAGGTGATAGTAGGCTGATTTAGTGACTGTTTTAATGTGACTGTTGAAACTCAGGTCAGAGTCCATGACTACACCTAGATTTCTGGCTTTATCTGTTGTTTTGAACATTGCAGACTGAAGCTCAGCGCTAACTTTTATACGTTCTGCCTTGGCTCCAAAAACCATTACCTCAGTTTTATCTTTGTTTAATTGGAGAAAGTTCTGACACATCCAGTCATTGATTTGTTCAATGCACTTACTCAGTGTTTGAATTGGAGCATAGTCTCCTGGTGAAACTGTTACGTAAATTTGTGTGTCATCCGCATAGCTATGGTAACTTATTTTGTTGTTCTTCATTATCTGAGCCAGTGGTAGCATGATGTTAAAGAGAAGAGGCCCCAGGATGGAGCCTTGAGCAGTGGCGTACCTATCGACGGTGCAGCCGGTCCCACGTGAACCAGTCAATGCCATTTGGCGCCCCAATGGCATTGACTGGTTCACACAGTCGTCAAAGTAACCAAGGCAATTACTTCATTCAACTTCCTTCTGCCTACATCTTATGTCAATGTCCAATGACCTTGTTCCCTTTCATGTCATGTGATACATTGCGTGACGAGCGCGAACCGTTTAATCAACCTGTACTGAACTGTAGCTAGCAACAGCAAGTTTGGCAGCATTATAAAAAATGAATAGCTTGCATTTATAATGCAATCATTTATAATGTCAGCAACCAAATTCCTTGGGGTGACCATCACTGATGACCTCACCTGGAAATCAACACCACCGCACTAGCGAGGAAAGCCCAGCAGCGCCTGTACTTCATCCGGAAGCTCAAGCGAGCCGGAGCATCACCCCCCATCGTGCTGTCCTTTTATCGAGGCGCCACCGAGAGCATCTCAGCAGCAGCTCATCGCAAGAGCCTGCAGCGCATAGTGAACTCTGCCCAGAGGATCATGGGTGCCTCGCTCCCCTCACTACAGGACATATACAACAACCGCCTAACCCGCAAGGCACTCAGCATTGTGGGTGACTCCACCCACCCCTCCAACAGCCTCTTCAGCCCTCCTGCCTTCAGGGAAGAAGGTTCCGCAGCCTCAGCTCGGGCACCGTCAGGCTGGGGAACAGCTTCCTCCACCCGGCGGTCAGGATGCTGAACTCTCACCTCTCCCTACCTCCCTCTCTCCCCTGAACTCTCCACCCTGCCTCCGACCTTTCTCCCCTGCCCCAAATGGTCCTGGACTCAGCCCCCCCCCCCCGAAATTCCATTTTAAAGGTGGGTAGGTAATTTTTGGCGAACCAGCTCGGAGTGCGCTAGAATTTGAAAATACACAGCCGGACAAAAGATGATTGGTCGTGCTTTTTACAGAACCACGGCTTCCACAGATGATATATTTTTATGGATTTTTTGTCAAAGCACTTAAGATATTCATTGCTATCGGGATGTTAAGAGCATTCCATGGAATATAACAACAAGTGTATCTCGAGCCGGTTTCTCAAACTTACCTACCCCACCTTTAACTTCTGGAAACATCTCTGACCTGCAGGTTTCCAGAGGTTGAAGAGGGCACTATAACCAGACACAGAATCAAAAACATAATGTAGGATTAGTATATCGGAATAACTTGTATATCTTTCTTCTCACATTTGCAATTTTTGGGGGTCTTTCTGATATTTCCGGGGCATTTTTTTCCCCTCAATTTCTAACACTGCATGCTCTACTTTTTTTTCTTCTTTAATTCAACATTTATTCAACCATGCACCTTCCATTGAGAAAACTTGAAGGAAAAAAAACTGAAAAGGTTGACTTTGTATCTCTTTAAAGCCACATTGAGAAATAAATAAAGAGAAAATCAGTTTGTTTTTTTAACCAAATTATTCCATAAAAGATACTTGAAAATATATTTGTATATCGCTCCATGAAGCTGTTCTGCTAAATCCATATTGTACAAAATATTCCACACAGGACCAGACGGCTGCATCTCCACTGAGAGGAGGAAGAGTTTTAAAGGGTTAACGGGGAGGACAAGTTTCATCTTTACAGACGGGAGCTGTTTGTGTTTAAATTCTGTTTGGTTTTCAGAGGAAATGCAGCCGAACACACAACTTCTCAAACTGAAACACAACAAGCACAAACCGGCTCTTTGAAAAGAATAAAAAAGTGAATTGTGTTTTCACTTGAACAGGTACATGTGGAGAAGTGGAGTTTACAATATTTCACATGAGTTTTTTTGTTCAAAATGAAACTCGAGACCCTTTTTATCTGAACAAATGTTTTGCTAAATTTGAAATGAACTTTGAACAGTTGTGGTTATTTCTGAACTGACCGAGAAAACCTTTAGTCAGAACAAGAACAAGAAAATTGTTACTAAGGATTTCGCAAACATGCAGCATTAAAAGTGTAGTGTTAAAAAGCACAGAGCCCGTCATCAAACTCATTTAACCAATTCAAAATATTAGTTTTTAACCAAACTGTTGTCCCAAAGATTCCGAGAAAATTATCTTTTAGGGACAATTGTTGGCTTCATGCAAGAACTTATAAAAAAACAGTCATGGACTTGTAGTTTTTTATTTTAAATTAATATAGATACAATATAAAAAGTGTTTAGTTTGCCACATCATTGAAACCAATTAGCATTAATAACGCTTTTTCCTTTAATTGAATAATTGTTTTCATCAATTCAACTTTACATTGCATCCGGGATGTGTGCATTTTCACTGTTGTTTGAACTCACAAATCCTGATTTACTACAACTTTCTGCAGTTTTAAGTTGTAGTTTTATGTTGTTTAGCACTTTTATGGTAAAACCTGACCAACAAGGAAACAGGTTTTGGATTTAAATATTTAAAAATCTCTCCTTCATGACCGAGTAACTCAAGATAAGTTTCAGTAAGTTTTCAAACTAAAAACTAGATGAATAAATAGCCACTACAGGTAAGAAGAAACATGTGTAGTTTCTAATTTTGTGTTGAACTGTCCCTTTAAGAGTTCTTGCATGAGGCCTATATAAAACTTGATTGGCTCAAAAAACATATCAACTTGTCAAAACCCATCCGGCATCAAAAACACAACCAGTTATGCAACATCGAGTGTCCGAACCCAGCTTCCTGTTTAGTGCTCTGTAATGTGTTACGTGGCATCACCTCCTCTTAAATATATTTAGCAGTCACAATGATTTTACATTTTTAGTAAACAACTGTCTTTGAATGGAGCAAGCGGATTAATATTCATATCAACATCTGACCTTTGAATGAAAAGCATCACATTGTAAAGCCTTTATATAAACGCAGCCATTTAGAAAAGCTGCATTACTTTAAACGCGCTTCCTATTCTAAATGTCACATGTACTTCAAGTTATGCATGTATATGTGTACTTTGAAAGATATGTATGACCACATTAGCATTCCCATTGGCTCTAAGGCTTTTTGCAAAACAGCTCGTCAATAACAGCCACGATATTTCCATTCTATTACCTGATTCTAGAGGAGGAATTGAGATTCTTTACCAAGTGAAGCGTCGAGAAGAAGCAGGAAATGAGAAGACAAAGCACTGTAGTAAAGCAGAATATAAAATGAGTATTACTTGTTGTACTTGTACTTGTTGTGAAGCATCTCCACAGCCCATTACATGGATATTTGAAGCAAAACATTCCCTAACTCCGAATGTTATTAAGACTGGATGTGTTCTGTATTCTCCATTGAACGCCATCAAGTTGATACGATGTGAACAGAGGAACACGGCGACAACCTGAACACGTGTTTAGGCCTGATCAATGTATCCGTCGAGTTCATTGCCTTTATAATGTCCCTCATTAAGTGGTAATACCTTCATCTTGTCCCTTTTTAAATCGCCTGTCTCGCAACATGATAGAAAAAACATCCGATTTTTCGTACTCGTGTAAATTGAGTCTTTACGTCTGTTTTTATCCCTTATCCAGAAACCACAGGTCTCTCATTAAAACATAATCGTCCCTAAAAGCAGCAGACTGTGCCGAGGGAATATGACCCTACTGATGGTTTTGCTGTGAGCAGGGAGCAAAGTGTTTGAGTGATGATTGAATGACTCTTTCAAAGTTGAATTTGACATACTGGCAACCGGCAAAGGCTTCATTTCAATTGTCAACTATGTGAACACATCCAAGAGACTCTTTAAAAAACTGCATTCCTTGAGTCCTCTTGATAACAAAGGAAGTAGTAAACTGTCCTGGCTATAGTCAGACAATCTTTTTATAAAACCTCTTCCAAAGTGCGAAAGAGAGACAATCCTCCAGGTAGACGCAGAATGCTTCTCATGGTTTCACATTATTCTACTGACCTGCAGGTGGCGGTGACACCAAGTATTATTGTGATGTACCAACAGACTAGTGATCCATCCTCTGCTTCTTATAGGTTATACTATATTTATATATCTGTTTTGTGTTTATAGGACTTTTATGTGCCGAGTTGCATTGCCTTTTTACTTCAGCAACTCGCACTTTGGAATCAACTCATGCAAAGGTCCTGATGTGAAGCGTCAGAGCGTCTATGATGAACTGCTTTAAGGCTCTCAAAGTGTGATTGAATGTATAGTATACATAACAGCAGCTTTTAGGAAGAAAGTATCAGAGATTTTGAAAACAAAGTGGAACGTTTTGATAAAAGGCTTAATTTAACGAGAGCCCGTTCGTGGCTTTTCTCTAAAATGTATTTTGACCTAAATATTTTTTCTTGAAATTACAACTTTTGTTTAACTTTCTCTTGTGATATTATAACTTTGGACTTATGTATCATAAGAAATAGAAAGGAATATTATATTATTATATCTCTTTCTTGAAAATGTACACATTTTTTGTAATTTTTGGGAAATATTCAGAAAATATGTTTTAAGGAAGTCTTTATATTCAAAACGATCACAGCCAAGTTTGATACAGGAGATCATTCACAATACTAAGGTGTGACTGTCAAAGTATTTCTTTTAAAATGTATATTTAAAAATATTTCGTTGTGACGAGAAATCATATTTTCACTCGAGTTAACTCCCTAAATATTCAGATTCGTTTCCGCAAACCTACGCCTTTTTGTTTTTGATCAAATAATACTTTATTGCTTTATCTCTAAATCTCAAGATGTTTTTTCACTACGGTTGTAGCATCGTGATTGTACTCTGCTGTGTGTGTATGTGTGTGTGTATGTGTATGTGGTGTGTGTGTGGTGTGTGTGTGTTGTGTGTGTGTGTGTCAGGGTTCATAACTTTTCACAAATGATTTTTCAATGACTTTTCCATGAGCTTTACCTCATTTTCCATGACCAAAAAAAATTGAATGTTTTCTCAGCTGTACCACTGAAACATTTAACATGGTAAGCTGGAAAATAAGGTCTGCATATGAAACATGTTGTTTCTACTGCCCTGTCTAAAACAAATCAAAGAGTAGGCTTACTAGCTCCTACAGATAAAGCACTGTAGACTAGAGGGCGTGATTGTAAAAATCTCTCACCAGCAAAAATACCTCTCGTCAGTTAAATGCCATTTTACGTTTCATTACTATACGACACAGTATTTATTATCGTTATAGTATTACTATTTCGGCGATTAGATCAAATATAAATTATATTTGATGCAACTTTGGTTACATTTCCATGACTTTTCCAAAACTTGGGAAAAATATTGGTTTCCATAACTTTTCCAGGGCCTGGAATTTGCATTTTGAATTTCCATGACTTTTCCGGGTTTTTAATGACCGTAGGAACTCTGGAGTGTGTGTGTGTGTATGTGTGTGTGTGGCTGTGCGTGAGAGTGAGAGTTTGTGTGTGTGTGTCTGTGCCTGTGTGCGTGTGTCTAGCCCTCCCCCTCGCCCTCCTGCAGGATGTGTTTCACCAGATACTCTCTGACGGTTGGCTGGTTGTCGAGCCCCTCCCTCTGCTCCTCCTCCTTCAGAAGCTCCTCCCAGTGCCGCTTGTCTCTGCCCGTCAGCCACGACAACCGAACCACCGTCTGTAGCAATGGCAACAGGAGGGGGTGTGGCCTGTAGCCAGGCTTTTCAGTCAGTGGGTGTGGCTTATTTTGGAGGGGGAGGGGCCTGTCCTCAGTCTCAGGGGGCGTCAGGACACGCAGGGCGGAGTCAACGTGATCCCTTGCCTCCTCCAGCTGCTCCACTTCCTGGAAGCAGCTCGCCAGCCCCACCAGGGTGAAGAACCAATGGGAGGAGGCCGGGGGCGGGGCTGACTGAGACTGGTTGTCATAGTAACTCTCCCATCCCAGTTTGTGTTGCAGTCTCTTGGCGTTGAGCAGCGGACCCAAGGCCTCCTGGTAACGTCCCACCCTCAACGAAACAACACAAACTTAACCCTGGACACTCAAAATCAGTTCTCACAATACTTCTCTTACATTATAAAGAGGCTGCGATGAATGGCTCTGCTTTTAAATGTAGGTTATTCAAACTAACCAGCTCTTTAGTTTCAGTTCTCCTCCCTCACTTGCTCAAGATGTGTTCAGGCTCTACGCCCTATTGAGGGACATCACAGCTTCAACAATCACGTCTTTACCTCATCCTTCAATTAGGATGGGTATCCGTAGGACTTTATTGAAAAGGCTTGTTTTTTGTTGTTCTACTTATTTGTCCACTACATTATTGTTACCTGTTTTTATACCATGCAAGTAAATAAAAACAATTAAGAGAACAATATCAATTGATTCATTGCTCAGCCTTACGGCCCGTCCACACTACAGCTTCGACAACTTCAAAAACGGTTTCCAACGCGTCACCCCATTCACTTTGAATGGGGTGACGTCACTTTTCGCCGAACTGCATTGTGGGAAGCAGAGCGGAGCTTTCCTGGCGTTTCAGGCAAAAGTTGAGCAATGTTCAACTTTTGAAGCTTCTGAAACTTTCGGTGGAAGCGTCAAATCAGCATCAAATCATATGCCAGTACAAGCTCTAGCCAATCAAACCTCTGCTTGTGTGTCAGGGGCGGGAGATTCATGTGATTGGTTGTTGGTCGAGCTTCAGACACGCCCAGCTCCAAGCTTTTTTTTAAGCTGTAGTGTGGACGGGCCGTTAGAGTCTCCAAGAATCTTTAAAGTGGACATATCATAACAATCTTTTCATTTCTTGAGCACATATGTGTTAGTATCTGGAGTGGTTAGTATGAAGAGTGGTTGCCAACCCACAGACTTCATATGAACACATACTGCCCCCATCTAAGTGTCTCAACCGATGAATTGAGAACTACCTTCACAAAAGTGCATCACATTGTTTAGGGGAGCTTAAAGAGACTTGCCTTGAAATACGTGTAAATACGGGGATGAGAGGAAAATAATGTGTGTTTTTTAACATTAAAGCATGTAAACATGTTCGAGGAGAAACCCCATATCTGGAAATGTATATTATATAGATATCAGTAGCCTGTTAGCCAGGTTGCAGGATTAAACACTGTCCTTTCACAGAGCTATGACTCATCATAATCTCAGGCAAAATTGAGCATTACCGTCATTTTGTTCATTTAAACTTTTTGTTTACATTCTTGGATGACAGCACAATGTGTAGATAAAGTTCCAGTTGGCGTGTGAGTTACCTGATGAGCATCTGAGCGGCCTGCAGGTCGCTCAGGTAGAAGAACTGTCTCACACACAGCGCCCCCCGCAGGGCAGACAGGGAGCACAGGTGAGACAGGTACTGCTGAACGCTGACTCCGCTTAGCGATGGTCTCCGCCGTGAAGTTCCTGCGCAGCTTCTTCCCTGCACAGATCAAAACAGGAAGTGCTAGTTTAGGAGTGATTTTTAACTGCTGCGGGAAAACAGGAAACAGGAACTTGAAGGTTAGCCATCATTACCATACCCTTTTTTATGTACTTTCTTTATCAACAACAAGGTGTATCAATAGTTTTCGAAGAAACATAGATGCTGACCTCATTTACGATATTTCAGGATGCTGGAGGGTTTGATGATTATTGAATTCATTATAATATATGATAACTCTCATTATCCATGAAAATATGTTTAACTGATAATGGTGGGATTATTTTATGAGGATTGTACACCAACAAATGCGTTTTGATAAGTCTGTAGAACACTATTTTAGGGCGGGTTATCTCTATAGGCCTTAAAACGCACTAGTTCATACTGTATACTTTGTACAAGCCAGGAAGTCCTTTCAGAGTTCAGATTTTGAAATATAGGAAGTCTTTGCAACTTTCTTGGTATCATATTATAAAAAGGTGCCATATTGCTTGACTTCTTAACTAGGGGAAATCCGATGTAAAATCCAAGGATATTTATTCTTTATGGCTCTTTCCACAATAGATCTGCTTTAAGGTGACACATTGATTCACAACCTGTCCATTGGTTTTTATTTGTCACCAGTTTGCCATGCTGAGCATAAAAAGACATCCATGGTTTCACGCTTGGACAGAAGACATCCTTTCTACTTACGAGGGAAACAGACGCGCTCCATCTGGTCTCCGTGGTTACGGCGTAGCGTGGCGTGGGGAGCGCTGGAAGTCGGAAGAAGTATCGGCGAGTTGATGATGGCGGGATAGTCTTATCGCTGCCGCCGGACAGGATCACGTGGATTGTGTACAGCTGCAGAGAAACAGACTTTAAAGGTCCCCTATCATACAGTCTTTCATCAATATATCACCAGGTCTCAGATATATACAGAGCCTGTCTCTGATTGGCTCCAAACACCAAAACTGATCATTGCAGCATTACCCCTAACCCCCTCTGTTTTCAGTCCTGTTTCCAAAGTGATGATTCTCTGTCTGTACTTTAGATGAAAATAAGGAGCCCCTCCCACGCCCCTCTGAGAGATATTTGGTTACAAAGAACACAATGGTGCTCTAGGAGGAGATTAAGGTGATAAGAGGGGGGGGGGGGGGGGGGGGGGGGGGAACCTGGTGGTTGCTGATTGGCTGATGGTTACACAAGCACGTTGATGTAGAAGAGACATGAAGAAGAGGGACACATGTTGATGTAGAAGAGACATGAAGAAGAGGGGGGACACATGTTGATGTAGAAGAGACATGAAGAAGAGGGGACACATGTTGATGTAGAAGAGACATGAGAAGAGGGACACACTGTTGATGTAGAAGAGACATGAAGAAGAGGGGACACATGTTGATGTAGAAGAGACATGGAGAAGAGGGGACAACATGTTGATGTAGAAGAGACATGAAGAAGAGGGGACCACATGTTGATGTAGAAGAGACATGAAGAAGAGGGGACACATGTTGATGTAGAAGAGACATGAAGAAGAGGGGACACATGTTGATGTAGAAGAGACATGAAGAAGAGGAGACACATGTTGATGTAGAAGAAGAGCATGAAGAAGAGGGGATACATGTTGATGTAGAAGAGACATGAAGAAGAGGGGACACATGTTGATGTAGAAGAGACATGAAGAAGAGGGGATACATGTTGATGTAGAAGAGACATGAAGAAGAGGGGATCACATGTTGATGTAGAAGAGACATGAGAAAGTGCATTTTTCATAATAGGGGACCTTTAAGTCTTTCTGCATATTCAGGAAGTCGCCTCGCCTTGAAATAGTTTTGATAAAAGTATAAAAGGGTGTGTGCATGTAAAGGGTTTATTTAGGCAGCCATACCTTTAAAGAACAGGTTGATAGAAGTCGTCTGTCGCGGTGCCTTCATGTTTAATCGTAAAATGACCTTTTGCTATGCTGTTTTGTATCTGTGACTTTTGTGAACCATTTCTGTGTGACCAAACTAGTCTGTTCTCCAAAACTAAACTGTGTGTCTGTTTCGAGTTATACCGGTTTCTGACTAACTGTGGTGGCACTCTGAGGTTATTTGCATATTCAAGTCTGGACATGGAAAACTCTGCTTCATTTTCATAAACGATCTCGTAAAGGCCGCCGGAGAGAAGAAAGCCTTTCTGATTCTGAGGGAAAACATTTCTCACTGATGTTAAAACAAAACAGGGTTATTGAATTCTTTGGATGGATCATCACTTGGGGGGTTGCCATCAGGACGGGACAATCGCAATAAACAAATATAATAATTATTAAAAATATCCTAATTACAGCAGTTTGAGTGCTCTTGTGCAGCGTGGGTGGCTTGGTCAAAAGTTCTTGAACAGATTGTCATTTCTGTTCACTTGAATGGGTCTCCATCAACACCAGACACACCAGAACTCTAGCAGCACCTCTTTATTAATTCATTTTGTATTTATTTTTCATTTATTTGTATTCACTGCACTTGTACTTGTTTCATCTAGAATCTGGTAAAGCACTGGTTTCTTACTATCATAATGGTTCAGGTATTGTGCGATCATTTTGTTGATTTGAGTGATAATGTCTGTAATATGTTTATAACTCAAGAAATTGTATATCCTCTTGGTGTCCAAGGAGGGCATGAATGATTAACCCTGGTGTACAACAGGTGCAGTTGTGTAAGCATCTCCATGTATGTGTTATTTATGTTATGCCTGTGAAAAAATGAATAAAAAAAGGTATTATCGTGTGTGATCGTTTCGTGACCCCACCCTGACTGTTTGAGCTCACCACGTATTTAGCGGAGCCCTCCAGCACCACGCTGGCGTCGGTCACCTCAAACAGCAGGTCGTCTGTCAGCTGCCCTCCCAGCCGAGGAGGGGCTTCCTCCCCGAGCCCTCGCAGAGACCTCCAGCTCTCCTGAAGCTGCCGGGTCAGCAGGAGCGAGGCCGAGGGGCCCGAAGGAGACATGGCCACAGGACTGGCATCTACACAAGACAGGTGAGGAACAGCAGGTGAGCAGGTGGCATCAGAAGCAGAGATCCTTTATTCGGCCCCACAGCAGGGACAGCGTTACGACAGCAGTTGGTTCTATCTCAGGGTGAGCGGTAGCTGTTGTGCACATGACAATAAAGCCTTAGAATGTGACCTGAAACCATCATACTAGCAAACAAAAAGTAAGTACGTTTATAAAGAGAATATGAACATGTGAGTAATAATCGCCTACGAATGAATAGATTGACTAAGTTATGGTCAGGATGGGTTTCCTTAATTCACCAGACACGGCTACACGACGTATATCTCTCTTGTTCATGTATAAAGTTCATGAAAATTGTATAAGATGCCATTATAGAAATTAAAAACAGGATAATTTGAAAGGGAGGGTTTCAAGTCATACTGTTCACTTATTTCAAACCTTCACTCCTCCCTGTAACTCCAAGTCTATATCGTTTTCAAATGAGCCGAACCCCTCCTCACCTGTGCTGCTGAGCCCCTCCTCACCTGTGCTGCTGAGCCCCTCCTCCATCGACTCTCCAGGAAGTCGGAGTCGCTGTCCAGCCCCGACCCCTCGCCCTCGCCTCCATCTTCTCCTCCTCCTCCTCCTGCCCCCCCGCTGTCGAAGCACAGCGTCCCCCCGAGGCGATCCGTCACACACTCCTCTTCCTCCTCCAGCTCCGCCTCCAAGCTGCCCGTTTTTAAACTCCTCCTCTTCCTCTTCGTCCGGTCCACATGCTGTTTCCTGCTCTGGTCCAGCCGCATGGCCGTCTTTAAACAGCGAGCGCTTCAGACGGTCCAGCAGCCGCGACGCCATGAGGGGGGGGGGGGCTGAGGAAACAACAGAAGAAGTTATTAATCAATGGTTACAGGTTATTAATCATCTAAAAGTTCAGAAGAATATGTATTTGTTTTAGTTGCAATGCCATCCTAACCAAGCCTTTCCAATAATGTCAGACAGATTTGATTTACAGCCAGGGGTTTGCAACCACAGTGACAACATATCAGGATAATAAGAGAAATGTGAGGCGTCTGAGCTAAAAGGTCCAGTGTTATGGTAAATAAATATTTATCTAAATGCAATATTTTAATTATTTTCTTTTGAGAAATAAAAAAAAAGTTTTACTTTTTCAACTGATGAGGTAAAAAAGACAATATAGACAATGTCAGCACGAGGCTGCAAAACAACAACATGTCAACAAAGTGAATGGGTTTGAATACTTTTTGAAGGAGCTATACTAAAACATGTAATAATTCTACTAATTAAAAACTAAATCATTCATACCGCACGGCAGTCAAAAGTAGGGCTGCTCGATTATGGCAAAAATCATAATCTCGGTTATTTGAGTCAATAATTGATATCACGATTATTAGAAATGATTTACTTTGAAAACATGAATTTATTGAAAAGTAAAATGTGAACAGTATGTTTTTAACAGTTGATGACCCTGAACTTTAAGTATAATTCAACTGAAAAACCAATAAAATAAATAATCGTTTTATTTCGATTATGTTGTTTTCATAATCGTTGCAAGCCAAAATCGTAATTGCGATTAAAATACGATTCATTGAGCAGCCCTAGTCAAAAGTCCTAAAGCTCCTAGAAAGGGACATAATGTTCAGATAGTAGTCTCTTCTGGAAGACACTTAAAGTGTTAATACAAGTAAGAAAGTTATGGAAAAAGTTGTGCAAAGAAAGAAATGGGAATGCCAGGGGTTTTTTTCCTTATGGAAAATCTAAATATACTGTATGACTTGGAAGAAGAAAACAAATCGAAGTAGAGCGACCAGTTAATTCGTTCACCATGACTGCCCGTGTAAATGCAGATTTCCAAAGAAGCTAACAGGCAAATTAACATGTATCTAGAGGTCTTGCACATCTCCTATGCTCCTATGACAGTTAAAATCATTAGGACATTTTCCTGAACAATCCAGGTCACTTCAAACCGACTCTGCAGACCTCTGATCTACATCGGAAACAAACCAGCAGCAGGCTGAGTTAACAGCTTGGCTCCGGTTACAGAGCGCGCGGCCCCGCTGAATGGAAATCATGTCACACATTAATAATGCAGCGGATCGCTACATCAGCCTGAAGCCAGGAAACCAAGCACGGCCAGCTCCGGCCCGCAGAGCTTCCTTTAGTCACAGATTCAGACAAAATCAACACAGCAGGTGTCTCGCTTTAGAAAGACAAACGCTGGAGGTCATCAGCGAAGTGTATCCTCACACCAGCTCTGGGACACAGTCTACAAGCAACTGAGTGAACAAACCTGATCACTGATGGGTAAAGTGAGGTTACGAGCTGTTAACACCAACTGGCTCAAACATTCAATACAATCAGAGAAACTTGTACAGAAAGGTTTTTCTAAATTAGGATACTTTATTATTGAGTATTTCAACAACACGGTTACATGTTTGCCTTTGTCCAGTTATTTTATCCTTGTTTTTAGCTGTATATAAATTGGTGGAAGAAGTATCTGAGTAAAAGTAACAATTATCCCAGTTTACAAATGCTATATGTTACAAGTAAATGTCCTTCATATAAACACATTATCGGGTAGCAGTAAGAAAACATTGGGAGTTCAAATTCTGAGTACGTGTTCACAAACTTTGCCAATAAAATGGATTCAGATGTTCTCAGATAAATCAGCAAACGCCTGAGGAAAAGACCCATCCCATATCCCATTTTATTATTTACTTGGATGGTAAAAAAAAAACAGAAAGGAATCGAAATAGTAGCAGTGGTGTCAAGTAACTAAGTAGATTTACTACAGTAAAGTACAGTACTTAAGTACAATTTTTTTAAAGGCTTCACTACTTTACCCGAGTAATGTTTTGCTACCATGTACTTCTAACCCACTAGCATTCAGAGGTTAATCATATACTTTGTCCACTACATTTATTTAATATCTTTAGTTAATTTGCAGATTTTGACTTAAATAAGGCTTTAGTTGCACTTGTCACTTGGAGTAAAATTCTAAAATTACCCTTCAGTATTCAAAGTATTGTTTACTTTAACAGAGTATTCCTATACTTTTGGTAGATTTACTAAGTATAAGTACTTAAGTATAAGATATATGAGCTCTTCTGAATATGAGTGAAGGTGCTGTGGATATAACGGCTCAACAGAAAGCAGTGCAAGTTAGCCAACAGCTATCTCTGCTATCTGTATCATTAAAGTTAGTGATATTAAACGTTAGCTAAAGTTAGCACTGGACAACTCACCCGGGGCTTAAAGCTAATACACATGCTTTCCGTTTATTAATTACCGCGGTACATTTTAAACTTTAAATCTCACCAATTAACCCAGCATTTATAAGTTAAATAGGTCTGTTCTGTGCTACAACATGTCATTATGACCACCGGTTGTGTAGCTCATATCACTGCAAAGTTAGCAACAAGCTAACAAGTTTGTTTATGTGTTGCTGGGGATTATATTTACTCAGCTCGCTTTGGAGAACTCACCCTGGGCTTTGAAGCTCACTGACCCCTGTCCTGTAAGTCCATCTCAGCGGGGAAATAGCGTTTTAAGCTCGGTTAGGGACCTCCGGAGCTGCCCGTCCAGTGGGTGTCATTAGAGTCCACTCGCAGCTGAGTATCCCGATTCCTGAGACTATCCCCGGCTGCAGCCAGCGGCAGGAGGCGGGCCGCTGGAGGTCGGACAGTCACCTGTATGGCCAGTAATGCTCCCCTAAAACGCTAGGGTGGCGGTACAATTATGCTGAAAAATGTCCAGGGTGCTTTGGCTCCAAGTGGATGTCAAAGAGTCAGAAGGTTGCTGGTTTGATTCCCAGCATGTGACAAGAGTGAATTTTAGAGATACATGTTTTAAACAAATGTACGTGTCTGCTTTGCTTATAGTTCGTATTTGAGATACTGTAATGAGTTGTTGTCCTTAAAAAGCAAGAACAGATTATGATCTTTAAATGTAGAAGCCCAACTGTTAAGATTTTGTTGAAAACCTACAGGTGGCTTGAGGTCAAGGGGTACATGGATGGCGACCCAGCTGAAGGTCTGTGGTTTGATTCTATCTATATCTTATGGAACTAACGAGGCTGGGGGAATTGTGGTGTAAAAAACTGATAGATGTGCTGCTAGCCTTGAACAGTCATTCCCTGTGATGAGTTTAAACAAATGCTCTTTAACAATATATTGTTGTCCCCTTGTAACTCTAATTCTAAACCTAATATACGTAGAAACCTGTCCCGCAAAACATTTAATGAGAAGTGTCTGGCTGTTTGGTTCGAAGGGTAAATGGATGTCTATGGGTCAGAAGGATTTTGGTTCAAGACCCAGCATGGCAAAGTGTGAGAGATGGTGCAATATGGAAAGCAAGACGGTGTGATGTGATAATGTAAAACTGGGACTCTTTGTGTGTACGAAAAAGCCAGGCAGGCAGGTGTACGGGTGGGCAGAGAGATAGAGACACAAACCAACTCGAAAACTAAAAATAAGATAGGTACAGGACTTTTTACGTTTTCATTTCCTTTATTATCTTTGTGAGTTTCATGTTTTGCGAGAATTTGTGTCGTGGCCAACCTAATCCCGTCAGTTCAAATAAATCCTGCTTGCTAGACCCGCTGCAGGCCTATAGTTCAGTGGTTAAAGCGACCGGTCTATTTATATACTGTGAGACCGAGGGTTTGAATCCTGTAGTTGAACATATCAGGCTGTATCTTACAACATTTATATGTTCTTTTAAACTACGCATACTGGTACTGTCTGACAAGAAAATAAAGCAAACAGACAAGATTTAATTCAGGCTAACAGGCCAAGCAGCATTTGCCAGCAAGCATATTTTGGATCATTTTAGAGTCACCTTACTCCAGTAAGTCAGTAGAGTAAGATAGGGAAAGAAAACATTACCCCACATTGGGATCAATATAGTATATCTTATCTTATCCGAAATGTCACAGTTTGATACATGATATGTAATAGTGGTTTTCGAACTGGCTCTGGAAATCAAAATAATTGGACTAATTCAGTTAAAAACATTCTTTAGATGTTAAGGACATGTGCCACATCTAAATAAAATAAAAGTGAGTACAGACATTTTAAATTAAAAAAGAACAATATGACAATTAAATAAATGAATTTGCAAAAGTTGTTCTTCTTTTTTAATTATTAGACAAATTGCACATGTTACAATTTCTTGCAGTCAAACAAACCATTCATTTATTTGTATATGACGTCATTGGTTCGGGCCGACGCCCTACGTGGTGACGTCACATGTAGGCGACTGTTTTGACGTTCAGTTGGCGCTTAGAAAGAAATACAAGAAGAATAAGAAGAAGGTGGCAAAAGTGAGTCTTGTTTATTTTTATATTTTAATGTTTGGTTATCATATAAAACCGCACTTATCCAACACTGTGTGAGAAACACGAGCTGGTTCTGTGTGAGAGGGGGAACACACACACTGAGGACACCCGGTGTGAGAAACAGGACACTCCGGGTGTAGAATAGATCTGCATTTAGTGTTAGATTTAACACAGGAATATTTTATTTAATGTAATATATAAGATAATGAATATAAAGACAGGGTTCACGTTTTTACAGAAGTATTTAACGAGCCAGTCTGTATATAAAAAGCTAGTAACTCAAGATATTATATATATATATATATACAGTCTATGGATATTATCTGATTGTTATCTATCTATCCATCCGTCTGTCTGTCTGTCTGTCTGTCTGTCTGTCTGTCTGTCTGTCTGTCTGTCTGTCTATCTATCTATCTATCTATCTGTCTGTCTGTCTGTCTGTGTGTGTGTGTGTCTATCTATCTATCTATCTGTCTGTCTGTCTGTCTGTCTGTCTGTCTGTCTGTCTGTCTGTCTGTCTGTCATTTTAAGACTTTAAATGTTTGTTGCAAACTGTCAGCTCTCTAATGCGAAGGTGTTCATCAGTGGCCCTTCTACCGCCAGTCAGAAGAGGAGTGGAGAGATTCAGCAGATTGTTTGCACTGAACACCTGGCTTTCCAATGCCGTGTACTGACCATTCTGTCCATGTTATTGACAATTTTAACTTTTCTGGGATCGCAGACATCTTTTCAAGACAAATGGAGTTTGCCTGAAACAAGTCCAGGAGGTGAAATTGTTTATCTCTAACATTTTCAACTGCCTGCGTCATCAATCTGTTCCCTCTGCCAAGTACAAGCGGCAAGAGGAATGAAAACCAGGAGAAAGACACAACACATCGCGCAGAAAACCCTGTAGAATTATCACTGCACCCGCCCCTGAGGAATGTTCTGATTATGGGAGACAAATGAGACACATGAAGGAGTCTCCACTGCCCGTCACCCCCCCCCCCCTGACACAAGCCTCCTTGAACACATGAAGGCGATACAGAGGGTTGGCACCCGATTCCTTCCTGGATTCAATAACACAACTAAGGCGATACGCAGGTGGCAGCATGTCCTTTACCCCCGCTCCTCAACGACGCCCACCAAAATCACCGCGGAGACGGGCACCATCTCCCCGTCTTCATCACCGAGCCTACGTCAACCACCTCCCCCCCCCCCTGGAAGCATGTCTTCTACCCCCTGCACCACTCCCCCGTCTCCTCACCGTGCCTACGTCACCACCTCCCCTCCCTTCAAGAAGCATCTGCAGTCTCCGAAGCCTGATAAGGATGTGTGTTGTACAAAAGCTTACTGATGTGGTGCTGGGTCCAGGCTCAAGGCGTATGGCACTCTCAACTCTTTCCAGGAATGCCAGGGCCCTGCCTGCGTAGCTTTGCCGATATCTGGTTGATAGGTAAAGATAGAGCGGTGAATCATTCTTAGATACAGGAAGCGCTCAACGTTGTGTGACGTTATCTAATTAGCAGTGATTCCATGTCAGCCACAGCTTGTTACAAAAAACATGACTGATAGTGTGTTAACGAACTTAACTAGCTTTATTAAATGTCAGGTTCTTGGCAGGAAAAACATTTTTAATCAATGATTTTATCACTGAGCACAATCTGGATTTTATGTTTTTAACAGAAACTTGGATTGAACCAAAATAACAGTGCAGCCTGTTTTTATCGAATCAAACCCCTCCCAACTTTAGTTTATGAGTCAGGAAAGAATGCATAAGAAAGGGGGTGGAGTTGCTATTCTGTTCCATGATTCCCTTCAATGCAGGAAGACATCTTATGGGAACTTTGCTTCTTTTGAATATGTGGCCCTTCAGCTGAAATGCTCCTCTCGAGCTGTTCCTAAATTCTATAGACCACCCAAATACTGTGCAAGCTTTATGATGACTTTACTGAACTGCTGTCTATAGTGTGTATTGACTTTGACCGTCTAGTCATTGTTGTGATTTTAACATCCATGTTGACAACCCCAGGACAGAGGGGCAAAATAACTGTTTTGTGTTCTTGATAGCTATGGACTGACTCAGCATGTGACAGAGCCCACGCACAATAAGGGGCACACTCTGGACTTAATTATCTCAAAGGGTCTGAATATCTCTAAGGTTGTGGTGACTGATGTTGTGCTCTCTGATCATTCCTGTGTGTTCTTTGAGAGCTCTATTTCTGTTCACAAAAATGTTCAAAAGAGGTAACCACAAAGCGATATTTAACTGAAAATACTAGGGAAATGTTTACTCAGAATTTTTCTTCCACACTTGCCCCTGCTAACATCTCAGTAAATGAGCTAGTAGATCATTTTAATTCAAAAATTAAAATATTATAGATGCCATTGCTCCAACTAAGGTAAAGGAAGTGACTGGCAAGAAAATATCTCCATGGAGAAAGGCCATGACCGTGAGAGCAGAAAAAAGAGAGTGTCGAAAAAAGCTGAACGCAGGTGGCGAAAAACAAATCTCCAGGTTCACTTTGAAATCTATAAAGAGAGACTTGGCCTTTATAATTTGGAATTGAAAAACGCACGACAATCGTTCTTCTCTGACATCATTACCAAAAAACAAAAACAACGCACGTGCCTGTTTGATACCGTCGACAGACTAACTAACCCCCCAGTGTCAGTAGCCTCTGAATTTCTATCCACCAGGGCGTGCAATAATTTTGCCTCCTTTTTCACTGACAAAATTCAGAAAATCAGACAAGCAGTCAGTGCCTCTGCATCAGGAACAGCAAATGTGTTGTCTCTGTGTCCACTTAACATCAATTCAAACACCATGACACAATTCCATCAGATTAATGATAAAAACCTAGAGGACATATTCAACTTCTGAAATCCTCCTCCTGCTGCCTTGATATTATTCCAACGGGATTTTTTAAAGAGTTTTGCCTTGCATGGCCTCAGATCTACTATAGAAACAAATCTCTTCACTCAGGTATTTTTCCACAGGCCCTGAAAACTGCAGTCATTAAACCGCTCTTAAAAAAAAATAATCTAGATGCTCAGTAATGAACAATTACAGGCCCATATCAAACCTCCCATTTCTAGGTAAATCATTGAAAAAGTTGTTTTTCAACAGCTGAGTAATTTTTTGCATTTAAATGACTGTTTCGATGTGTTCCAGTCAGGCTTTCGTCCAAACCACAGTACTGAGACTGCTCTTGTAAAGGTCTTTAAAGACATCCACTTAAACACAGACAGTGGCAGAACTTCAGTGTTAGTATTATTAGATCTCAGTGCTGCGTTTGACACTGTTGACCACAGCTATTCTAGACCGACTGGAAAACTGGGTGGGACTTTCGGAAACCGTCCTAAATTGGTTTGAATCCTACTTAAAGGACAGAAACAACTTTGTTTCTATTGGTAAATACACATCTGAGTTGACAAATATGACATGTGGGGTTCCTCAAGGCTCCATCTTGGGGCCTCTTCTCTTTAACATCTACATGCTACCACTGGCTCAGATAATGAAAAAAAACAAAATAAGTTACCATAGCTATGCAGATGACACAGAAATTTACGTAACAGTTTCAACAGGAGACTATGCTCCAATTCAAACACTGAGTAAGTGCATTGAACAATCAATGACTGGATGTCAGAACTTTCTCCAATTAAACAAGATAAAACTGAGGTAATGGTTTTTGGAGCCAAAGGCAGAACGTATAAAAGTTAGCGCTGAGCTTCAGTCTGCAATGTTCAAACAACAGATAAAGCCAGAAATCTAGGTGTAGTCATGGACTCTGACCTGAGTTTCAACAGCCACATTAAACGGTTACTAAATCAGCCTACTATCACCTAAAGAACATATCTAGGATTAAAAGACTAATGTCGCAGCAGGATTTGGAAAAACTTGTCCATGCTTTTATCGTCAGTGGACTCGACTACTGCAATGGTGTCTTCACAGGTCTCACTAAAAAATCTATTCGGAAGCTGCAGCTGATTCAGAACGCTACTGCTCGAGTCCTCACTAACACTAAGAAAGTGGATCACATCACTCCTGTTCTGAAGTCTTTACACTGGCTTCCTGTGTGTGTCAAAGAATAGATTTCAAAATACTGCTGCTGGTTTATAAAGCTTTGAATGGTTTAGGCCCAAATACATTCTGATCTACTGCTAAATTATGAACCATCCAGATCTCTCAGGTCTTCAGGGACTGGTCAGCTTTCTGTCCCCAGAGTCAGAACTAAACATGGTAAAGCAGCGTTCAGTCATTATGCTCCAAATATCTGGAACAAACCCAGAAACCTGCAGTCCGCTGCAACTCTGACTACTTTAAATCCGGCTGAAGACTTTTCTTTTGTCGCTGCTTTTAATTGAACTATTCATATGTTAGACTGCACTGTAACTTTTATCCATGTATTTTTCTTTTAATGTTTATCCATGTATTTCTTCTTTTAATGTTTATTTTATTAGCTTTTCTTTTTAATGACTGATTTTAATGCCATTTTTAATATCTTTCATTTGTTGAAAGCACTTTGAATTGCCTTGTGTTGAAAAGTGCTCTATAATAAACTTGCCTTGTCTGTCTGTCTGTCTCTCTATTCTATCTATCTATCTATCTATCTATCTATCTATATCTATCTATCTATCTATCTATCTATCTATATCTATCTATCTATCTATCTATATATCTATATGTCTGTATGTCTGTCTGTCTGTCTGTCTGTCTGTGTGTGTGTGTGTCTGTGTGTCTGTCTGTCTGTCTATCTATCTATCTATCTATATGTCTGTCTGTCTGTCTGTCTGTCTGTCTGTCTGTCTGTCTGTCTGTCTATCTATCTATCCATCCCTCTGTCTGTCTGTCTATATGTGTGTGCAAATTGGACTGCTGATGGCATTAGAAAGGTCATTTGTATCAATATCTTTAAATAGTTATACTTAACTGTGTCCACCCTTGCAAGCATTTAGACATTAAAATAGAGTCAGGATTCATCAGGATCTTCACTAAGACTAGTCATGATTTCTGAAGATATCTCGTTCATGTGGCACATTCAGGTATCATGGGAATTTTGAAAGTGTTTTAAATCAATAATACATTATAGAAATCAGAAAGGATAGGCACATACTGTGTGAGTTTGGTAAATAGACAGTGCTAATATCATAAAGAGAGGCGTTTACTTTACTCCATCAGGTTGGTCTGTCATGAAGTAGAGGAACTAAGATGAAAGAGAAAGTACTAATAGGGAGGCACAGGGTGTTTCTCAATCTCGAGGAAGGATGCTCCGGAGCCACTATTTCAAGTATGCTAAGTCATCGAATGCCGCCGAAGGACTGTTCCAATGTCCAGGCTCCTTGGAATTCTACCGAGCCCGGCGTCCTTCGTAGCGATACATTTCTAGGCTGCACATGGTATCCTCCGCGGTCTTAAAATCCTACAATGCTTTGCGCACGGACCCATTTCCAAAGGTGGCGGAAATCGCGCTCAATTTAAGGGGGGCCTCGCATATGACGCACACCGTTAGCCTGTTCCACCATTCTTCCTTGTCCGAGGCTAGGAAGGATTCTTGCTTCTGAAAGACCTGACTCGGAAGACATGTGCTACCAAGGAAGCGTCCTCGACATTGAGAAACACCTGAGAATTACGCACATTCACTTTATCAACATTGTTGGAACAATTCACAGGACAACATTTGGAATCCGTTTAAATGAGAAAGTTGAATAACTCAATTCTATGGCAGGTGCACACACGTGTTTGTGAGTGAGGTTGTATGCATGTGTTGAATGAAGATGTTGATGTCCAATGTGTGCAGGTTATAGCGATTTATACATTTCCTATACAACTCAGCACACTTCTCTTCCTAGAAACATCACCCAAAGGCTGCTTGCAAGCTATGTCATGAGTCTGAGACGTTGGAAATATGATCATATCACGCAAAGTCAAGAAGGACGTAATTAGAGAAATAGGGCGCCTCGATGACGAGGCTTAGAGTATGAAGAGTGTGTGTGTAGCTTGGCATGAGCATATGAGCTCACATGTGATTCCTATTTGTTTTGTTTGCTTCATTACATTAAGTCTGAGTTTGTTGTTGTGTTGTTTGTTTGTCCTTCAGGTGCTTCAGAGATGCAGTCTGGTTCAGGTTCTCCGGGATCTGGGAAGAAGTCAGTCAGAAGATCCCCCGTCTGTCTCCTCAGGTCTGTCAGCTGACACACACACACACACACACACACACACACACCACACACACACACACACTAGAGCTGCACGATTTTGGGAAAAAATCTAATTGGGATTTTTCTGACATATATTGCGATTCGATTTGCGATATCTCTTTTAAGTGACCCAACGGAAGTTTATTGTAAAATGCGGCCATATCTCCGGCTAGGAAGGTCGCATCAACGTGCTCCCGTCTCTAGCACCCCCGCAGCCGAGCTACAAGTGAAAGAACTAAACTTACATGAAACTTCCGTTGGGTTGCTTAAAGTCAAGCTTCA